>CM053788.1:680045898-680295898 GCA_028749045.1 Cupressus sempervirens | reverse complement strand
TTTTTGCCTTTTAGTGTGGTGGGTTTTGAGGTGAGAGTTGAGTCAAATTGTACATGTAGGATTTTGAAAATTAAGTGATGGTCACATTTCATAGAGTGTAAGCTTGCTTGGAGTAATATGTATGTGTTGAAGTGTTGAGCGCTAGAGTAGTTGTACCCTTTGTTCAAAGTTCCAATTATTGCTAACTTAACACTTGTAGATGTTACAAAAAAAAAAGAATTGAAACATGGGATGCATAGAGCCACACAGGTGACATATCATTTATACTTGTTGACTAATTAACAATAGAATGTTGAGTGTTCATGCAAAGAGTTACAAATATGGAACATCTATATTTGCATATTGCAAATATTTGGGACAAAGATCTTCATATAAGACATTGTGTGCACTTGGGATGAAGAATTGTTGACATCTATGCTAAAATATCCATTTCCAACCTTCCCTAAGTACAAATTCCAAGGCCTTTTAGATCTCAACACCTCTATCAAGACATAAATCTCCTATAAATATTTTATCAAAATATATGAAATTTATTAAGAAAAAGTTTTCTCACTTTAAAAAAATAAAAAATTATAATACATCTATGATATTTTTATTTAATTGTCACATAATAAAAATGAATATAAATACAAATATTTTTTAATAACAATTTAAAAAATCAAAATAAGAAAATGGTGAACTTTTGCAAGAAAGCGAAAAAAGCAGAGTATTCAATCAATTGTAGAAATAAGTTTTAAAACCCTAGGTCGCATCAATGGATAGATAGTAATTCCAGAGCCAACTCAAAGGACCAAGCCTGATCACAATGTCCCCAGGTCATTAAAGATTTGGCAAGATCAAATTATGCAGTCAAGACGACAAATAAATTCTTCATTTTGGAGAAATCTGAGGAGAAAGAAAACCAGGGTCATCCCAGTCATCATGGAGCAATTACCTAGCAAGAGGATTAGAGTAGGCAGATAATCGATATGCCTAAAATTAAGAGTCCCAAGGTCAAATCTCCCCTTAGTTTTTCAGGTGTGATAGGTATATTTAGACCTCTGTCGATCTTTACTACTCAGAATCTGGACAACCAGATTAAGGTTTTTAACCTTACTAAGTATGCCTATTTCAACCACTACTAGATCCTCCAAAAACCAAAGGGTTAGTTAGGTCTGAGTCTTTAGATATGATCCATTCCAATAGGTTAGGGTTTAAGCACCCATCATTTTCTAGCACATCTCCTAGTTCTTACATTCCCCCCCATCATAGACCTATGGTTGAGAATTCTCTTGCTCCATCCAAACCTAGTAGGCATCCCAGTCCTCAGACTCCATCAATACCTGAAGATAATTCTATCTTTATCACCAATGAAGAAATCAAAGATATATGGCTTGATTGTCAAAAGGTCAGAGTCTTCGCGGTTTGGAATGGCCCCAAGAAAGATTTACTCGATCTTTTTAACTGGTTAGAGGAAAATTATGAAGAGCAGGTAAGTATCTCTCACTTCTCAGATATAATTCTTTATTTGCATTGTATGGATGAATATGTTAAAAAATATATATATTTTTGTGTCTGAGTGCTTTTTCAAAGGTTACACTATTAAATTTATCAAATGGCTTCCAAATTTTAGAGAAGTGTTAGATATTATGTTACCAACTTGGTTTAGTATACAAGCACTACCCCGAAAGTTGCTCTAAATAGAGATCCTTAGGTCATTAGGAACTGCTATGGGAGAACTAATAGGTATTGACACATCCTTTCAGTATTGTAATAATGTGAAAATGTTCATCAAAACCAAGATTATTCAACCGATACAGATGCAAAGGAAAGTGATAACAAATAGAGAAACATATGATTTAAAACCGCATATATATGAGGGTAAAATATCAAAAATTATAAGACTAGATGACAATAGAAAGATCAGATTTAAGACAATGCCACTTACTTCAGACTTCAACAACAAGTTCCCAATGATGAGAATTGGGAAAAAGAGAACATGCCAAAGGATTCCAGAACATAAGACTCCTGCATTTTCTCAAGGGAAGATTGAGATTCATACAGAACCTACTTACACAGAAAGGATAGATAGTAGAAGGAAGGGGGATACATCAATAGTTAGAATAAAGCTTAACATAGTCATAGTAGCTGATCATAAGAAAAGCCCAATATTGACACAAGTTGATAACCCAACAGGAAAACAGAGATCTAAAGAAAAGAATAAAGTATCAAAGGGCAATAAAAGATAAAGTGAGACAACAGGGAAAGATAAAGCCATGGAAACTAGTTGGAATATAAATTCATAGCATTTTGATGGATAGTTGACACCTAAAGAAACAAAAAAGGATAAGAATAGCCCCATTGTTACCGAGGATCAGGATCTAAAGATAGCTCAAAAAAAAGATACTATGGATAAAAATGAAAGTCTTTCATGTGAAGAAGACAAAGACAGATTTATCTTAGCAACACAATAAACAGAGGTAGTATTGGACAGTGGAAAGGGCAAGGTAGAGGACATAGAGAATTCATTGTTATTCAAGTTTAATATAGAAGATGAAGGGGTACACAAAACCCCGATGGAAGAGACTAAAATTGAACATTGACATGTACATGTAGCAAAGGACAAGAGTGTAACACCTTTCAAAGAGGTTTCCAATAGGCTATCCAAATTTTGGTAGACCCCATCAGCTTCAATCAGCTCACCTTTTACCCCAGTTAGTAATCAAAAGGAAAAGAACATTACTGCAAAGAGTATAGGAAAATCTCTTTCAAAATAACTTCATGATTTCTTAAATAAGGACAATATATTTGAACCAAAACTAGAGATCTTGAGCATATCTAAATAAGAAGAAGATAGCCTTGATCTATTAACTGAGGAATTAATTCAAGTGTTTAGTGTGGAGAATGTTGATAAAAGCTCTGATGCTCAGAAAGAAAACTTAATTCAGAGAATACTCAAATTAGCAGGAGATAGCTATACATGTGAAGATTGGCTGAGGATAATGACAAGAGTCAATCCTAGATAAGTGGAAACAAAATATTAACAAAGCAAAGGGATAAAGTTTTGAATAATGACAACACAAAAGGTTCAGATCAAGAGATGGGAAATCATTAAAGTCTAATCAATCACATCTTAAGAGAACTGGAAAATGAGGATGTAGAAGGAAAAGTTTGTAATAAGATGTCTGCTGCTCAAAATGCAGAAAAAACTTGGAGCAACTTGGGATTCAAATGAACTAGGAAGGTCTAAACTCACCTAAATGTGGCAAAGTGAAAGGTAAAAGAGGAAGGAGATCTTTGAAGGAACTCAAGGAAGCAGATGGTCTCAATAGGGAACATCAAAAGATAGGTTAGTTACTCAACATCGGGAAGGGGAAGTGCCTTCCCAAGGAATTATGAAGATTGCTACATGGAATGTTATAGGTTTAAATGCCCCTAGCCAAAAAAAGGCTACTAAAACAAAACCTTAAATTATTCAATTCTAAAATCATTTTAGTACAAGAAACAAAATTAAATAAGCTAGAAGGAATTAAATTAGATAAACTTCTTGATCCATGGAGCTTCGTCCTTTAAGAGTCAGTAGGTGCTTTAGGAGGTTCAGGTCTACTTTGGAACCCTATGAAGGTTTCCTTAGATATTTTAAACATTAATAATAATTGGATCAGTGGTAGTGTCCAGAGTCTAAAATCAAACCTAAATTTTATTCTAATTAATGTTTATGGTCCAATAAGTAATTTGGGGAAAAAAATAGTTTGGGAAGAAATCAATGTTTTATGAACAATTTTAAGGATAGTATGTTCTTAGTAGGAGGATATTTTAATACTATTCTAAATTTAACTTAAAAGGTAGGTGGTATTCAACAAATCTCCCAATCATTCAAAGATTTTAAAGAATAGTGTGTCGGTTATAACATGATTGACATTACAATCGTTAATGGGAACTTCACATGGAATAATAGGAGGCAGGATTTTGCTTACATTGCTAAAAAATTAGATAGTTTTTCATTAAAGGTGATTTGGATGTTAACAATTTGAATATTCAATCCTCCATTTTGCCGATTGCTAGATCTAATAATTGCCCGGTTAGATTTGAATTTCTGGAACCTCATAAACCTACTAGGAATCCATTTAAATGTGAAAAAATGTGGTTTCTAGACCCCAACTTTATCAATAATATTAAAGTATGGTGGGCTGAAGATAATTTTGAAGGTTCCAAGATGTTTATTTTCGTTTCTAAAATGAAGATGCCTCTATTGGAATAAAGAACACTTCAATAACATTTTGAAAGAAAAAATAGATATAGAAGAGAGACTAAAGGATTTAAACTTAGAAGTAATTAGGAAAGGTATGAATAATGACAGCTATTTGTTAGAAAAAGAATTACTCGCTAAACAAGAGGACATATTATCCAAAGAGGAAATCTTTTGGAGACAAAAATCAAGAGAGAGATGGTTGGATGAAGGGGATAGGAATATGAAATTCTTCTACAATTCCACCTTATATAATAGAACTAAGAGCAAAATATCTAGTAGTAAAAACCACTTGGGCATCTTAACTGATAAACCAACTGAAATTGTGGAAGTCTTTGTGGAGCATTTCTAGAAAATTTTAAACAATTATGAAGGGTCAAATAGAGAAGCTCAAGCCAAGTTACTCAAAGTTATCCCTAAAATTATTACAACCAAAGATAATAAGGTTCTAAATCAACCTATTACTTTGGAATAGGTTAGATTAGTAGTCTTTAATATGAGCCCTGATAAATCCCTAGGCCCAGATGGTTTTCGAGCCTTTTTTTTTTCTAGAAATGCTGGGATATTATTGATCTAGACCTTTGGAAAGCTATTGAAGCCTCAAGAAATGGTAAAGCCCTGTTATCAAAAATCAACTATTCCTTTCTTACTTTGATTCCCAAAAAGACGGAGCCTGAAACTCTAGGAGACTTTAGACCTATTGCTCTATGTAATACAATTTACAATTTTTTTCCTAAAATTCTAGCAAATAGATTAAAGGGCATCCTTCCAAAAATAATATCTAAGGAATAGACAGGATTTGTTCTGGGTAGATCCATTCTCGATGGCATTCTTACCATCCAAGAAATAATTCATTCGGCTTGCAAGAACAAAGAGGCATGCATGTTCATGAAACTAGACATTCAAAAAGCGTATGACATGGTTGATTGGTGGTTCCTTTCTAAGGTTCTTGAAGCTTTTGGTTTTTCTTGTCAATGGATTAACCTCATCTTTAAATTTATATCTTCTCCCAAAATTTTAGTACTTATTAATGGGATGCCAGAAGGTTTTTTAGAAACATCCAGAGGTATTAGACAAGGAGATCTATTATCTCCTTCCCTCTATATTATTATGGTTGAGGCCTTTGGGAGAGCCATTACTGATGCCTATGATAATTAGAAGATTCTAGGCATTATTTTCACAAGGAACATGCCCAACATCATGCATCAGCAATATGTAGATGATACTATTCTGCCAGGCAAAAGTACAGTTAAAGAGACACTTGGCCTTAAATCCATCACATAATCTTATATGGAGGCCTCTGGACAGAAGGTAAATGAACTTAAATCTGAGATTTATTTTATAAACACAAAACCTACAGTAGAAAATCAAATATGTAATATCATGGGATACAAAAAAGGTTTGTTTCCATGTAAGTATTTGGGCATTGCTCTAGAGAAAGGCTTAAGGTCAAGTAAGGTTTGGGACAACACTTTGGAGAAAATGGATGCTAGATTAGGTAGTTGGAAAGATAAATGGCTTTCAAAGGCTGGAAAGAGTATCAAGATCAAATATATTTTATCTGCCATTCCATCCTTCCCTCTTTCTTGTCTTCCTCTATCCAAGTGATTTCTCCTCAAATTCGAGGCCAAACTCAAGAATTTTCTTTAGAATGATTGCGAGGAAGATAAAAAATTGGCTCTTATAAAATGGGAGAACATATGTAAACCTAAGGACATGGGAGGGCTAGGGATTAAGAATTTACAATGGCAAAATGAAGCTTTAGGTGCTAAATTAATATGGCATCTCTTTAAGGAAAGAGAGCACAAGTGGCCAAAGATTTTGTATAATAAGTATCTTAATGTGGATGATCCTCTATCGATTTTTAGAATGAAAACCATTCCTAAAGGGTCAGAGAGTTGGAATTTTATGATAACATGTCATCACCTTGTTAGCAAGTATCTAGCCTGGGATGTTGGTAAGGGTGACGAGGCCCTATTCTGGGAGGATTCTTGGGATGGGCATCCTCTAATAGAGTCTAGTTCCATCCCTAAGGATCTAAAAGAAAAATTAGTCAATCTATGGGGAAATAAAGTTAGTAATCACAAGATAAAGATTACTTTGGAAGGTATATCTAGATGGATTTGGAAACATTTGGAGGGTGTGGAAGTGGACCTAGCTACTAAAAAGTCTTATGAAGAGTTAATGCTAGATAGGAAAGTTAACCAACTCGAGAGAAATGATGATCTTATCTGGGCAACATCAAATGATGGGAAGTATAGCGTGAAAAATGGATATAAAGCTTTGATACACTCACAAAAATGGGATAAACTGGAAATTCCACTTAATCTTTGTTGGGACTCTACCTACCTACCAAAGGTAGGATTTTTTTTGTGGCTGGCATCCCAAAATAGAATCTTGATGACAGACAAATTTAGTAAACTAGGATTTTAGGGTCCATCGAGGTGTGTGTTATGTAAACAAAATAGCGAGGATGTGGATCACCTATTATATAGTTGTCCATTTACCCAAGTATGTTGGGAATGGCTTAGACATATGTTAGGGTGGTCTAGGCCTATGTCAAATTCACTCTTTGATCTCCTCAAAGGGTGGCCTACCAATTTGGTTAAGGGAATTTATAATAAACTCTGGAACATCATCTTGGTATGGGAAGTTTGGAAAGAAAGGAACAAACGTATTTTTCATGACTCATAATTAAAACTAGAAGAGTTGATATTAAAGATTGAAGCTAGCATAGTTGAAACAACTAACTCCCATCTCAGAAACTCCATGAAAGAAGAAGGCTCCTTCTCTATCTAGGATGGACAAATGAAAAAGAATTGGATTAAGCAAGGAGGCTAGGGAAAGATGCAAATGGTCCCCCCCCCCTCCCCCCCCCACAAAAAAAAAAAAAAAGGATGAGCTAAACTTAATGTTGATGGCGCAGCTAGAGGCAACCCAGGAATGATAGGTATTGGTTGTATCATTAACGATGATACAGACAAATGGATCACTAAAAAAGCCATGTCCATTCAGCCAACTTCCAACAACCTGGCTGAATTAGAAGCCCTAGCTAAAGGGCTGCAACTTTGTCATAAGTTAGGTATATCAAGAATCATCATTAAGGGTGACTCATAGATTATTTTAAATGTGATTAAGAAACATGCAACTCACAACTGGGTCCTTAACTCTAAGCTAGCAGAAGTTCTTGGACTTTTAGATCAGTTTGCAGAAACATAAATATATCACATTTTCGAGAAGCTAATTAGAAGGCGAATTATTTAGCAAACAAGGGAGCTTATGTTGTTAACTCCTTGGTTATCAAAGATGTATCTTAAACACTTCTATCTTTGTTATTATTTAATACTTAGGCCTTTTATATATAATTAAATTTTATAGTATGGGGTAAATCTCTTCCTAACCTTATTTTTACATTAGTTAAAATCAGACTATTATCCTTGTAGTGGTCTCCTATTTCTCTTTTTAGTCCTCTTTATTATTAATAAGTTTTATCATTATTTATTTTGATTTTTTGATTTTGCCCTTGTCATTTTTGTATCCTCTAGCTGGGTGGCGTCACTTCTTTTTGCTTCCGCTTGTCCTTTTAATGAGTGTGGCATTTAATTCCTCTAGTTTTACCATCATTCCATCTTCAGATCTTGCCCGTGTTTCAACTCTATTTGGTGTCATCATTTATGATGTCATGGTAGATAGGGCTTCTAAGTCCTTCACTCGATCTTGCCTTTTATTCTCTAGTTGTCGCTATCTCTTCTATCATTCGGCACATACTTTCCTTAGAGATGGATACCAATATCAATTTATTTCACACTTCGAAAAATCGAATCATGGCATTCTGGGGTAACATCAAACTAGAGAGATGGAGCAGAATTGTTAAACCAAAATGGATGACTTGACAAAGATTGTTGTAAGTAGAGCCATTGAAGAAGGGGTTTTCAACTATAAGTATACTTGGAGGATGAATAGTGATATTATAGGCCTACACCTTCATTGGTTGTATGGCAAGAGCTAGGGTGGACCCATGGCTCATTATTAGACTCTGTTGCAACATCTTCGACCCAACTTGGAGAAAAAGTTTTGAACAATCCATCAGAAACATAGATGATAAGTTATGTATTCCTCTTTCAAAGAAGTATATGGATCTCCCTCTGGGGTCTCCAGACTTGGAGGTAGCCTTTCATCGATCCTCACTTATAATCCTTGAAAATTTAGCTTTTTTTCAAGAATGGCCCAAGATGGAGGCCAATATTCAATTCCTCCTCCGATGGAGGGGAATAGTTGTGGAGGAGAACAGAGCATAGCTAACCAATTACCTGAATGTGTTCAAGGCATACATTCAGCCTAGGTGGTCTTCAACAATCTAGAAGCCCTAAACTTTTACACTCCAAATATGGAGAAAACTAGCAGGGCAAAGTTTGATTTTGAATTCCCACCCAACTTTCATTTGGAGAATCAAAATGATATCTCTAAATTCATTATGGTTTATCAGAAGTAAGCAGCCCTCTTGTGTGGGGTTAGGTAGTTTTCTTTTGATCTTAAGAAGTTGAATAGGCTGCTATCAATACTAGGGCAATGTTTTTTGGTATGGTAATTTCATGATGTGCCCTACTATGGGCCTATGTAATGTTCATATGTTTATAGTTTCCTATTACATTTTGGTAGTAGTTCCATGTTTAGGGTTTTCCTAGTTTATGACTTTTACTAGTTATGATTGCATGGAGATTTTTGGATGTATCCTCTATCTTGTATACATGCTTCTCTCTGCTAATACAGATAATGGCTACAATATTTATTATATTTACTTTTCTTATGGATGCTCTAGCATTGGAGGTCTTCATGACCCAACCCCCTTTTTTCTGCTATATTTTGTTATAATTAAAGATGTCATATTTGTCTAGATCTGGTTCATCAGGTGGATGCAAACTAATTTGGTAGGCTTGCAATAGTTTCCTATTTTTGGATAGGTAGGAATTTCATATATGCATGAATTTCAAAACTTATGGTTATTTATCATATGTCAAGCTGCATCTCTTCCTTTATGATAAAAATGAATGCATTAAGTTTTTTTTCTACATGATATCATGGACTAGTTTTTTCACAGTTTTCTGTGAATTGATCTCTATATTAAGATTCTACTTAAAGCCTATTATTATCTTCTAGAATAATATCATAGTTTGGATTTCCTATCCCTTTTGGTTCCTTTTTGTTTCTAGAATAATATTAAGGATTTCTTAGTTTTCCCTTCTCGATAATCTAACATTCTATAGTTCAAAGTAATTATAGACATTTTTTTGATATTTCCTAAGGCTATCTGAAATGTTTATTATGGTTGTAGACATATCAGATTAATTTCATTTTTTTAAATCTAATATTTTGGTTTTTACGCTCAGTTTTTATGGATCTAAGTAATATTCGTAGTCTCTTCGAGTTTAGTTGGGTAAGGGTTGTTAAGGTAACCTTCTCTTTAATGTATGGTAGATTAATTTTTATATGAAGTAATTACATTTAAGTCAGCGGTAGGAGATTGATCCTTCCAAGTATACTAAAATAGTTGAGTAGTATTTGTAATTTAAAAAAATTTAGAAATATTAATTTACTTAATTGCAGCTCAATGCATCTGTCGCGTTCTATCATTTGGTTTTGGCCTTTCCCTTCCTTGTTTGGATTAACCACTAACTTATTGGTGTGGATAGTTTGTGGAGTTTCCCATTTGTTCACAAGATTTCATTCATTAAGCTTAAATTCTTAGGTTGGAATTTGGAAGAGTCGCATTCTTGTAATTCAAATTCTTTATATACAAAGGAAATTATGTAATTTTGTTGAGATTCTCACTGGGGTATGCCCCTTTTATTTCTATATAATATAGAACTTTGGTCCCGGGCTAGACTGGAGGTTTTCTTCTTCGTTCTTTCCTACCAGTGCCCATCAGAATGGAGATTATTGTACATTCTGATTTTTCATTAATATAATTCATGGCTTCGACCATTTACAGATAATAATAAAAAAAAAGAATAGAAATACATTTTAAATATCAAATAAAAGTCAAATGTAAAATTTTATATGATTTAATACAATACAAATCTTTTTTTTTAAAAACCTATATTTTATGACACAAATCTCTTATAAATATTTAATTAAAAATACTTGAATTTGAAAAAATAAGATGTAATGAGGAATCTTGTAAAGTATCTCAAACATGCCAACATCTAAATTGAACTATTAAATATAATTAATAAAAAATAATATAGCATGCACTTCAATAGTTAATTTTATTTCAAATTTATCAACATTTTGAATTCAACCTCCAAATATAGTTAAAACTATTTGCATTCTCACAAGAAATTGTGAAAATGCTAATGTAGTACCTAGTTCAATTTGTAGGAGGGAAAATTATCTTGGTAATCATATATATTACAAGTAGTCATCTAATTGAGTCAGAAATGAAGGAGAATCCTTATTATGTGTCCAGTCTATGCAACAATCAAAATATCAGAACTATAACATACAATAACTTATTTTACTATTTACTTTTAAATAAATATATGAATAATTTTTTAAAAAAGTTCATGAAGTTTATAAAAAAAAGTTCATGATGTATTTTATGATGCATTCTATATATTTAATATATGTTTGAAGGTTGTATACTTGTTTAAGAAATTATAAAATGTAATTCTTAGTTGATGATGATAATTATTGGAAACTAATTGAACAAAAAAAATAAAATTACATACATAAATATGATGTTGAATAGTTGATTTTTTTTTTCTTTTTATGAATTGAGAAAATCTATAATAACTTATTATCAATCAAATTAAATAAATGTATAATATATATATTTTAATCGGTAAATGGACAAAGCCTATATATCATAGGTAAATGTTAAAAGAAAATTTACATTGTTCTCCATTCAAACTAGCATTGGTAGGAAAGAACAGAGCAAGAAAACCTCCAGTCTTGCCTTGGACTAAAGTCCTATATTATATAGACTTTTAAAGGAGCATTCCCCAATATATTCAAAATTAATGAAATTTTACAATGTCCATTTATTAGATCTTATATTGACAGGAATAAATTTTCTTGCAATATTTTCAAACTAAAAATACCTCCTGAAATAGTACTTCTATACTAACCTGCATATCAAAGAAGACCTTTATTTCCACAAGTGGTTAGTAGTATTAGTCCAAAAAAAGAGAAATGAAGGGATCAAAAAGAACCTTTTCTATAACAAATTTTAACACTTTTATTCTTAGCTCCATGTAGATTATTATAAATTGTTAAAATACCAGCTAATTTATCAATTTTTAATGTTAGTGTCCTTATTATTTTTAAATCTTTAAAGTCTTGATTTATAGCTAATAATTCTTCTCCATCACCCCCTTTGTTTGCTAAATGATTAACTTTTCAATTTCCTATTCTAAATATGTGTTGGATTTTGATTTCCTCAAAGAGATAAAAAAATCTTTTAAAAAATTGTGTTTTGGTTTCCTCAAAGAGTTACATTATCCAATTTTAGATTAGTAGACTATTCAATTTCTAATTAAGTTACTTATAACTATAGATTAAGATATTTTCAGTGTTAGTGCCCTTATTTGCAAGAACATATGTAGAATCTAAAAATCTTCAAAGAGGTCCAGGAGATTTAGAACTTCTTCCAATTTAGCATTTAACACCTAGTTTGGTGTCTCCATTTTCCTAATGGTATTTAATACAATATGTGAATCTCCTTCAATAATAAGTTTTGAGATACTTAGATTTAGACAAATTTGGAGACCTTCTTGAAGGGCTTCTAATTCAGCAAGGTTGTTAGTGGTTGATCTTAAAGATTTCGCCCTTTTAGTGATTCAGTTGCTAGAATCATTATTAATGATGCATCCTATTCCAGCAATACCAGGATTGCCTCTCGAGGCTCCATCAAAATTTAATTTGGTCCCGCCACTAGGAGGTGGAATCCATCTGCACTTGTCCCTCACCTCTTTATTCTTTTTTTAATACATAAGAGGGGGATTAATTAGGTTTTTCCAAATCTTTTTCATTAGACCATCCCATTGTGAAAATTATCCTTCCTCTTTCAGGATTTTCCTAAGGTGAGTGTTTAAGGTTTCAACAATACAGGCCTCAATTTTATTCATAAGCTTACATACAGTCATATCCTGATCGTGAAATATTCTTCCATTTCTTTCTTTCCATACTTCCCAGACAAGGATAGATGGATAAATATTCTAGAGTTTACCATAGGTACAACTATTACTATTAGTTGGCCATCCCCTAAGAAGATCATCCAAAGATTTTGGCAAAGAAGCAGTCCAACTCAGCATATGTCGGAGCCATTCCCAACAATATTGTGTATATGGAAAATTATATAAGAGATGACCAGTATCTTCGCTCTCATGCTTATCTAGCACACATCTTGAATGACCCTCAATTCCCATCTTTCTGAGTCTATCAGCAATTAGAATCCTATTTTGGGAGGCAGTCCACAAAAAGAGGCCTGCCAAAGAGTCCCAACAAAGTTTAAGGGGAGTATTAACTTCCTCCCACCTTTGGGAATGAATGATTACTCTATATACATTTTTAACATTATACCTGCCATCTTTTGATGCTACCCATATGAGTTTGTCATTTCTCGCTAATTGTTTTATTTTCCTCTTATGAATGATGTTTTCATAAACCTTCTTTACTACTAGTTCCAAGTCAATATTATCCAAAGTTTTCCATTCCCAACTTATATTTCCATTAATATCTTTTTTAGTTTTATAATTGTTGACCTTACAGCCCTAGAGTTTGACTAATTGATCTTTAAAAATTGTCGGGATACCCATGTTATCTACTGGGGGATGGCCATCCCAAGAGTCCTCCTAGAAGAGAGCTTCATCTCCATTACCATCATCCCAAGTAAGATATTTACTAATCAGGGATCTCCTTTTTACTATAAAATTTCAACTTTTAGATCTTGTAGGAAGAATCCTCGTTCTAAACAAGGAATAAGAATAAGTTGCATTTAAGTATTTGTTATACAAATTTTTTATTTCTTTCTATGAATAGTTGCCAAGTCAGTTCGGCCCCTAATGCTTCATTTTGCCAACTTAAGTTTTTGATACCTAGACCTCCTAATTCCTTTGGTTTACATAAGTTTTACCATTTTATAAGAGATTTTTTTTTTATTCATTAGTGTCATTCCAAAGGAAGCTTCTAAGTTTTGCCTCAAGCTTCTTATTAATACTTTTAGAAAAAGGTAAGCAATAAAGGGGGTAGGTTGGGAGGGTAGATAAGACTACTTTGATCTTTGTAACTTTACCAGCTTTTGTGAGCCATATATCGTTCTATCCATTCTTTCAAGGATACTATACCATCCCTTGTTAGTTTTACTACCTTTTTCTAGCTCTAGTCCTAAGTATTTACACGAGAATGTACCTCTTTTATATCTTGTAATATTACAGATTTGTTTTTCAGTTTCAGGTGTGGTGCTAATGAAAAAATTTATGATTTTTCAGCATTCACTCTTTGGCTTGATGCTTCCATGTATTGTTGAATGATTGACTTGAGGTTTAGGGCCTCTTCTACTATACTTTCTCTTGGCAGAATGGTATCATCTACATATTTTTGGTGGGTTATATTAGGGACATTTTTGGTTAGAGTAATTTCACTTATTTTGCCATCAATATGAGCTTTGGTAATTGCTCTACCGAAGGCTTCTACCATGATAATGTATAAGAAAGGAGATAGGGGATATCCTTGTCTTATACCTCTTGATGTGTCAAAGAAGCCTTCGAGAGTTCCATTAATAAGAACTAAAATTTTAGTTGTTGAGATGCATTTATAGATAAGATTAATCCATTGGTGCGAGAATTCAAAGGCTTCTAAGGTTTTGCATAGAAACCTCCAGTCAACCATGCCATATGCTTTCTTTATTTCCAGTTTCATGAACATGCTTCCCATTTTATTCTTATTGGCTGAGTGTAGCATTTCTTGTATAACAAGTATCCCATCTAGAATTGATCTTCCTGGTATAAAACCCGTTTCTTCTTCTGATATAAGCTTTGGGAGAATCTGTTTCATTCAATTTGCTAAAATTTTGGATATGATTTTATAAATGGTATTGCAAAGAGCTATAGGTCTAAAATACCCTGGGTTTTCAAGGACATCTTTTTTGGGTATCAAGGTAAAAAAGGTATTATTGATTTCAGATAGTAATGATCTAACGTTTCTTGATGCTTCAATAGCTTTCCAGAGATCAATTCTGATAATATCCCAACATTTATGGTAGAAGAAAGCCTAGAATCCATTTAGACCTAGAGATTTGTCAGGGTTCACGTTGAATAACATAGATCTGACTTCTTCCAAAGATATGGGTGTATTTAATGCTTTATTATCTTCTATAGTAACCACTTTTGGTATAGCTTCAAGCATTTTTTCTTGAGCTATCATATTCAAACTGTCAAAATTATTTAATAAATTATTGAAATGACCTACAAAAATCTTTGCTATACTATCAAGATTTTCAGTGATAGTACCTCACGAAACTTTGATTTTAACAATTTTACTTTTAGCTCTATTGTATAGGGTGTAGTTATGATTTTTTTTTGTATTACGGTATCCTTCTTCTACCCATTTTTCTCTTGATTTCTGCCTCTAGAAGACCTCTTCCTTTGCTAGTATGTTTTCCTGCCTAGTGAGTAGTTCTTTTTCTAGAAATAAGTTCTCATTATTCATACATTCTTTAATTACTTCTATGTTTAATTTTTTAAAGCTTTCTTTGATGTCGTTTTATGTTTAATTATTTAAAGCTTTCTTGGATTTAAATATTCAATCCTCGATTCTTCAAGACTACTGTTAGTATTACCCCAAGAGCTTTTTGTCCTGAGACCTGGGTTCCTTTTCTGACAATTTTTCTCTCTCACAAGTTTCTTTTGTGTTCTTAGCTTTCTATGCTTTCTATGCTTTCTTTAGTTTCTTGTTTAGCCTTCAGCTGCTGATGACTATACTTTGCATCCTTAAGTTAGACATATTATGTTTAGTTTTTTCTTCTTCTTTCGTATTGATTTCTATGGGACTTTGATCTTCACAAGTAAGATCTATTTTCAACTGCGAGTTGTGCCTTTACATTCTTTCATATCTAACAATTTAATAGATTTTTTACTATTATTTGATATTAAAAACTTTTCCTTTTCTTTGCTTTGAGATTCTTTTTCTTTTACAGCTTCTAGTATCTCTGTTACTTTCTTATGTTCTTTCTTGGAGATAGGAGAAGACTTGGTTCCGATCTCTATAACTGGAGTTAGAAATTTTATTTTTTCTTTTCTTAATTTACCATCCTCCAATTCTGGAACTGCTTTCCTTGCTGTCTCATGAATAGGCTTTCTCACTATGGACTTCCTCTGGCATTCCTATTGGTTTCTTATATTCATCATAGGGAAGGTATCTTTAAGATCCAAAGTTGGTTGATAAGTTTTAAATGCAATCTTTTTCTCATTATTTAATCTGATTATTTTTGAGATTTTGCCTTCAAATCTATAAAAGTTTAAGTTATCAATAGATCTATTTGTTATTACCTTAATAGGTTTCAATTTCAGGTTATTAGTCTTGAAGTTGATAAAAAATTTAATATTATTGCAATATTTAAAAGAGGTGTCTATTCCTATCCAATTACCAATTGAAAAACCTATTTTCCTAAGAATCTCTACATGCATAAGTTCAAGAGGGAGAGACTGAATGGAAATCCAAGCTGGTATGGAGAAGTTTAACAATTCTTCCTTACAATCTGGAGTCCATTCAAAGAATTTAATAGCATGACTTTTAAAATAACAATCAGAGACAAAGAGGAAATCTTTTTTAACATATTCATCACTATAATGAATGTAAACTAATCTATCAGAATGGTGAGATATACTTACCTAATTTTTACTAAAATCCTTTAGCCAGTTAATGAGATTGATCATTTCTTATTTTGGTCCATTACAAAATGTGAATACACTGACATTCTAACAATCCTACCAGTGATCTTCGTTGTGCTGATTGCTAATAATCAGGATCTGTTCCTCAATTTTTTTGAAGTTGGGGCGAGGAGCCATGAAGGGTTGAATGGAGGAATGAGCAGGAGACTTGGGTTTAAAATTCCTAGGGTGAGGGGGGATACATGTTTTAGGAAGGATGAATGCAGGGTTGAGATTTGAGGTCTTAGTCTTTCGGAGATGTCCTTCACTAATCTTGGGGGAAATTTCATAAGATTTAATTGGTAAACCTATCTGTTGAGAGAACAGGGGATATCTATTTCGATCTGCATATTTAGTATGATTAAGGAAGCGAATTTGTTTGTTAAGGCTTTCAATGGAACAAATGGTATTAGGTTGAAAGCCTTTCCCAAAAGGGGAACTGACTAATTTGGAGAAATCATCTCTTTTATTGTCGATTCCTATGACTAGGCATTAAAGGAAGTAATAGACAATCTATATCTGAAGACGATGATGTGGAAAAATGATAGACATGGTGAAATCTGTGACAGGGAACGACGAAAGTGGCAGCGTCTTCTAAATCAAATGACCTTCCTTGCTTAATGCTTCATAAATCTCTATTCAGGATTCATGATGTTGTAAGGAAACTTTCATCCGATACAAACATGTATGAGACAACAATATTATGGGCTCCCACAACTACACATTAGTTAGCCTTCAAGTTCGCACTGCCAGCTCAACTCTGATAATTTTCCCTCGATATAATCCTTGCACTTATCTAACTTTGCATTTCATTTCATTTCATTTGAATTAGATTTTTTTTTGAAGAGGTTACAGTTTCAAACCCTTACAAAGATCTATAATGAAGAGGAATGATGTGTGAAGGTTGGATTATTTCACAGTTTATACCCACAAATCAACGAGCCACAATCGAGAATTTAAGGCCCGATTTCGATAAATCCTCAAACTTTGTCAATGGAAAAGCTACAACAGACAATTCCTTCAACAATGTCGATAGTTATGGCAACGATGAAGCTATGGAATGTGAAGATTGTACCTTTCAGAAGCCCAAGAAGTGTACCAAAGACACTATTTCAGTTTCTTCAAGTAGGATTCACAGTTTTTAACTTATTCACATTATTATTCATCCAATAATTATAAAATGATTAATTTATAAATATAAAAAATAGGGATATATATATTTTTTTATTTATTTAATTTTTTGTTTTTTCAAAGACATATTCAATTGAAACTATTTGAATATTTTAACATGAGTCTAATTTAAGCTAGAAGTAGGAGCACTTTAAAACTTTTGAATTTTTTACACAATACTTAAAATATAGTAAAAATTGTGTTATAACAATTTATAACTTCCACTTTAAAGCATCTAATCACATATTTGTCATTTTTCATTGAAATTAATATAATCATATACTCTTAAATGAGTGAATGTAATGTTCTTAATGTGCACAATGTTTGATGAACCCAAATACAAATTCCTTTTCATATAATAATAAATAGTTAAATAAGAATACATCAAACCTAAATAAATAGTTAAATAAGAGTACCTTTTATAATAAAACTTTCCTCTTTGTATACTAGAAACTTAAATAAGAGTGCCTTTTCTAATAAAACCTCATTATATTATAAGTTTTTACCACTTTTACCTTATTCCATTATTATATCTTAATTTTCCACTTTAATTTACCATACAAAATTTTATATTATAACAAAAAATAATATATTAGAATAAAAATAATTTAAACAATAGAATTGTTCAAAAAAATTAAGGAAGAAGATGAGAGACCATAAAAATCACGGTCAAGAAATGCGTCATGTTTGAGTTATTTTTGGGAAGCGATATACAAGGGTAAAGGGCTTTGGTTTGCGACATTTAGGTGAAACCTTGGCACTAGAAGGAACTATAGGTCCTAAAAATACAATTGCCCAATCCAAGCACGAATTCTTTTGTAATATTTTTTAACACTTCTTCGCTGTTAATTTTCATTATTAGTCAGGTACACTTCAAAAAAATATGGTGGCGCTCTCTTCCTATTTGGAAGGCGGCAAACGAGGGTAGATGGGAATGGAGTTGTGAAAGATGGCACCAGCGTTACGGAATATGAATTCTCTTTATCTCCACCCTACAGGACATCTCTGTTGATTGTATTTTGGCAAAAAGGTAGAAGCTTTTGTTGTAATGTTAAAGATTTGGTATATTTCCTTTTTTTTTTTCCCTTTGTTGTAATGTTAAAAATAAGTCTCTTCTCTTAATTATAAAAAATAAGTATTAATTTATATAATAAAATTTAATACTGTTATTTGATTGGTAAAAATTGGGAAAATAAGACTAAAGGATTCCACTATGGTAGGAAATAATAATAATGAACTTTACACCGTAGATATTGAAATGAAAGGCAACTTGGGACGCCTTCGGCGTAATAAATATTTATTTGTTGAATATAAATAAATTTAAAAAATTAAGAAATTGTTAGCCGAAAGGCTATACAATGTAAGCATGGCCCCAGCGAATGGGGTTCTCACCGCTTGGGAAAAATTTCGATGAACATCGAATATTTTGAGCAGCCTCTTGGTTACCGCTCAAAAGATTTGGCGACTACTCAAAATTATTGTTTCCTCCAGATCGACTCGATGTTATTGAATCTCCAGAAAGATAATTGTATCTCTTTCATCCGATAGATAGATAGATAAAATTTTAACGTCCACGAGGCTAAAAATAGCCTATGGGACAGCAAGACAACTCAAGCAGACTTAAGTAGCGCTGTTCGCCTCTTGTGTAGACTAATGATGAGCCCCCCCAATTGCTCAATGTACTCTTCGTTGAACAGGTTATGTCAAGAACTGTCACATATAGTATTCGCAAACTTATCCCTGCTATCCTTGTAGGCCTCACATTCTAGAATAAAGTGCTGTTTAGTTTCCACTTTCCTAGAATTGCAAAATTTGCAAATTCTCTCTTCCCAAGCCTCCTTTGGCCTCTTCCAACGCTCGGTCTCACAACGAAGTTGGTGAGAGTTGGTTCTCAGCTGAGCAATAAGAATTTTAGCTCTCCAAGAAATGTTGGCTCCTATGTACGCTTTTTCAAGTTGATCACAAGTGGGGTTGAACTCATTTATATAATATAGTTTCTTCCTCCCAATCTCGCTTCCCCAATTTCTCTTGTAGAATTTCTCTATAACGAAGATTTTTATTTCTTTATTATTTGTGGGGCCTACAAGGATAGCAGGGATAAGTTTGCGGATACTATATGTGACAGTTCTTGGCATAACCTGTTCAACGAAGAGTACATTGAGCAATTGGGGGGGCTCATCATTAGTCTACACAAGAGGCGAACATCGCTATTTAAGTCTGCTTGAATTGTCTTGCTGTCCCATAAACTATTTTTAGCCTTGTGGACGTTAAAATTTTATCTATCTATCTATCTATCTATTGAAATGAATATTCCATTTAAATGAGTTCAACCCCACTTGTGATCAACTCGAAAAAGTGTACATAGGAGCCAACATTTCTTGGAGAGCTAAAATTCTTATTGCTCAGCTGAGAACCAACTCTCACCAACTTCGTTGTGAGACCGGGCGTTGGAAGAGGCCAAAGGAGGCTTGGGAAGAGAGAATTTGCAGATTTTGCAATTCTGGGAAAGTGGAAACTGAACAGCACTTTATTCTAGAATGTGAGGCCTACAAGGATAGAAGGGATAAGTTTGCGGATACTATATGTGACAGTTTTTGGCATAACCTGTTCAACGAAGAGTACATTGAGCAATTGGGGGGGCTCATCATTAGTCTACACAAGAGGCGAACAACGCTACTTAAGTCTGCTTGAGTTGTCTTGCTGTCCCATAGGCTATTTTTGGCCTCGTGGACGTTAAAATTTTTATCTATCTATCTATCATCCATTTGATATTTTGTTGCATCCATGTCCTTTTTCTCTTACATAGTGTGTCCGATAAAAACAAACTCCGTACGAGTGGACAGCGCGAGGTAATCCTCACATAGACGCTCATAAAGCCCTCGAATGAATTCCAAATTCGAATCTCCCTCAGCGTTAAGATAGACAGATATATTTTTAATGTGATGTGAAGAGACGTTGCATCGCAAGACATAAATCTCTCTCAGAGTTCATGTGATGCAAAGAGACGTTGCAGCGGCAAATATTACTCTGTCAGCGTTCATGTAATGCGAAGAGACGTTGCAGTGGGAAATATTAAGCTCCGTCCTCTTTTTCTGCACCATAGACTTTCAAGTAAGTTCAATTTTAGAAAGGGTAAAGCTCAAGAATGCTTCCTGTATTGGTCATTATGAACACCTGTATTGATTTTTAATTCCATCGTTAAAAAATAAAGTTGATAGTTACAAATTTATGTTCCGTTTTTTCAGTGTACACAAATAGGATTCTTTATAAAAAGTCTTTCACGATTACTAATTTTGGTTGTGAACATTGTGATAGATTCCATAGTGTCCCTTTCAACATTAAACCCTAATTTATGGCCTACCCATGCGTTAGCAGGCAAAACATAAGGACAACTATAGAGCTTTGCCCCATATTCCTCATCATACTTTTTCAAGTATGCTTAATTGTGGAGACATTCTATTACATCTGATTCATTGAAGAGATGTGGCATCGCAAAACACAGGGACAATTACAGACGCCCCTCTATTCTGCACCATAAATTTTTAGGAATGTAAAATTTACAATGGTTTATCTGAAGACTGCTCCACGCATTGGTCATTCTGAACAGCTGTATTGATTTGTAATTCCATCTTAAAATCGAACTTGATAAATACAATTTATGTTGAATTTTTCAGTGCCCACGAATCGGTTCCAATTTAAAATGTCTTTCAATACGACCATTTTTGGCTCTGCTAATTGTAATATACTCCCTAGTGTCTGTTTCAGCAATAAAACCTACTGCATAACCTACCCATGTCTCAGCCGGCATTCCAAAAATTTGTGCTTCGTCCTAAACTTTGTAATATACTCCCCGGTGTCTGTTTCAGCAATAAAACTTTCTGTATAACCTACCTATGTCTTAGCAGACCTTCCAAAAAACCGTACTTCATCCTAAATTTTTATTCTCTACAAAGAATTGAATTATCTGGGATTTTAATTACTTCAACTTAAAATTATTGCCTTCAACTTTTGTCCCCAGGCTGAAGTTTCAGTGTCCTGGAAGTACCGAGTTTATCAAGTGCTTCAAGATTATCTTTAGATTCTTTACTATACAAGGAATTTTGACTTCAATAATTCCAGATACATCAGCCTCAAAGCCCCATGTCTTACGCACAAGTTGTTATCCAGTGTACATCAATAAAAGAATTTAACCTGAGTCGTATAAGAAACATCTGCTTTATAATACAATTAATGAGGTTTGAGCCTTTCTTTGAAACCATTGATATAGATTCTTGTCATATTTATTTATATCCATTGCTTGTTGCCTCTAAATCAATTGTTTATGATGTGAAACCAAGCTTGCTTGCAACTGTGGCGACTTTGAGCAGCATTCAATTTCCAATGCAGGAGCTTGGGAAACTTTACAAAGAGCACACAAATATAGTCAGCTTTTCTTCAAAAGAACTGCAAGATGAGCTGAAGTTTTATGAGATTTTTGGAGTCAGTAAGGCTTCTGTTGCGAGGATCATAATCTGTTGTCCCATAGTTCTTAATGGCGATCTTTATATAAGATTAACGGTAGTAATGGGTTGGAATGGTTTCCAACCAGAGAAAAAACAAGATTTTCTATTTGATGGAAGTAAATCTGCACAGCAGGCCTAGTATGTTAGAAAACTTGATGCTTTTACTGAGCATTGATTGCTTTTTGTGATGAGATAAATAAGTCACGCCAATGTTTCATAGCAAGAGTAACCACCTTAACAATTTTAGAAGAATCTCTAGGCTCTATACTAGAATTTTCATCAAGTTGAGGAATATAGAAGGAAAATATTCACAGAATTTTCCTTAAATGTTTCAAAACATGAATCCTGAACTAGGCAATTCCATGGATGTAGGTGTTGCCACTTGCAATTGCTGGATTATACTAGGAGTCAAGAGTGAGAACTAATTTTTAGAGGGTGAATTGATTGTGCTTCTTAAATACACATTTGGAATGCTTTTTGTTAAGCGAAAAATTTATGCATTCATTAGTGAACATCTCAAGAACGTGAAGCCAATTACTCCACTGTGCAAAGACAGAACATTAGTTGCTTTATAGAAAAAAATATTCATCTTAGACCATCTTCAGTCTCTCTAAATACGTTCCCAAAATTCTATATGCATTTTAGAAAAAACAATTTTGGGTCACAACCTTGCAAATACTTGATAAAATAGCTTATCTATTCCTTCCTCTTCTGTTATGGTATGAAGAATTTGTAGTTGGTAAAGCCAGTCTGAAAAATCCAGAAAATATTTACTTTATGCTATTGGATGGAGTAGATGCAGTCAATAAAGCTATTCCTTCAAATTTCAGAAGCATAATGATGGAAGGAAGAGATTTAGCTAATAGATAGAAAGGTCATGGTGCTGAAAGCTCTCAGCATAAGCATTCTGTGTCTGTTCAAGAACTCTAAATTTGGTAAATTTTAGGGAGCCTTATTTTGATGCATAAGCTGAACATTTTCTTCAAAGTAGACTTAGCCGTAAAACTTCAAAAACACGAAAAAGTTACCAGAAGGATTGCATATGCATCCAATAAGTTGCAGTAGTGGTTTGATTATCGCTCCTTTTTCTTTGTAAGATACATTGGGCACAACAGTAATGTCCCCTTTCTAGCATTCATAGCATGATGTTGTCGTTAGCCTATTTCCCCACAGTCCTGTAGGCTAACTAGGACATTAAAGGGGCTTAGAGGCCATTTGGCCTAGACAGTTTCAGTTGCAGGTCTTTCTGAGGGGTTTTGGGGCAACTTTGGGCATACTTACTATTTATAGTAAGTCAACTTGGACATGGCCGGACATTTAGTCACAGTGGTATGTCGATGGTAATTGTTTAAAATCGACAGGAAAACTTATTTATCATTGATAAGATTTGTTATGCATTGATAAAGCCATTTTATAAAGTTAAATTTAAATATTTAACTTTATTAATGCATAGACTATAGTTTGTGGAAAATATTTAAATTAAAAGAGTTCCCTTTATTTTTATAACACATTGGAGACATAAGGTACATAAAGGGAGTTATGTTTTATCCCACATTGAGAAAACGAAAGATTGAGCTCTTGTGAGAACACTATAAAAGAAATGGAAGAACTTTTTTTTGTATGCTTGGATGAAGATTAATGTTATGTTGCTGGATATCTGATTATCGGGCTTGGAGGACGGAATCCCTCTTTGCTAGCATTCTCTTCACTGTTGGAAGACACAGTCAGGAGGATCAAGGGTGTTTTCACTTCAGGAAACACACTGGGTTTCATTTGGGGCGTTCGCATAAAGAAATTTACAAAGGTTTGAGATGCAGATCTGAAGTTAGTTATTGCTATAGTGCCGCATGAAGAGTATTTTGCTACAGTCGGCATGAACAGTATTTTGCTACAGTACGGCGTGAACAGTGTTGGTATCAAGTTTACTTGTTTTTCTGGCTGATTAGAAGTTTGGAGGGCTGCCGACTACATCTGCAAAATACTACGGCAACTAATTCCAGGTTTCTTCTGTCAAATTTTTATACTTTGCATAATAATTGTTGAATACAAGTCTGAATAGTTGTTGCAGCCTTTAAGGCAGCTGTAAGTGCACATCTACATTTAAAAATCACCCTTTATCAGCAGATTGAAAGAGTTTCCAGATTTTTCATATACTGTTGAATGTGTGCCAAGTGTTTGTGAAAATGTTATGATGTGTATTATGCATTTTAATGTCACTTCATAGTTGTTCGTAAATCTACTCATTGGAAAGCAATTTATTGAGGAAATCAGCTTTATGAGTTTGCATACAAAGTGTTTGACAATATTCCTTAAGTTAAATTTCTACAAGTCAAAGTTCAAATCAGGGGAGGATATTACAACAACTTGGTATATAATACCATAGCTCGTGTCAACATTAAAGCTATGCTGTCTGGTTTGCTAGATTTGAGTCAGCTCTCATTTTGGTTCGAACCGCATCTAGTTACGATAATGACTCAATATGTGGTTTTCACAGGCAAATGAAATCAAGGCTAAAATAAATACAATTCCCTTGTATTTCCTCTGTTGGTTGCATTAAAACTCCTTGTCACAATTATCTGATTGTTGTAAGCCATATTATTTGCCTTTTTGGTGTAGCTTTTCCACAAGGAATTGCCGTGCTCTCCATGACTAGTTCCTAGCATTTTTTTGATTGTTGAAATGGATCTTTAGCATGGTCCAATTACCAGGTGGTGCCACATTTGAGGGATCCTATCCTTGTAGTGATCACATTACTAGTACTGAGGCTTGAAATCCATTACTAAGTTTGTTTCTTACTGTGATTCTAATTTTAAATTGATAAATGGTCTCCTTTATGGAGACACACTACAAGATTTACACATTGTAGTGGAGGTGGGGTTCAATTTGGAAATGTAATTTTTGCCATGAACAATATAGAAGCTCTTGCTCTAGATAGGATAAGATAGGATAATGATACTAATGTCCAACAAGAGACCAACAAAGGGTCCAAGGGACTAGAAGATTACAAGAGGAATGAAAAACAACCTAGCGGGAGCACTAAATGGTGTCTGGAAAGAGCGAACAAGAAAGCAATGAAAGTGTACAATAGACGAGAGAAGAACTAGATATCCTTTCTTGATAAAAAGAAATCTAACATTGAAGGATAAGGCCCAGGGGACCAAGAGTCCAGGCCTGTCTTTGAGTTAAACTTCCTTTCTAGACTTGAACTTCATTTCTTGGGCTCTAGGGTAAAAGTATTAAAACCTGATAAGAAAAGGTTGCCAACTTGGCATATATTAGCATTTTAAAAAAAACAAGAAAATACTAATAAGATAGTTTTAAAAGGGAAACAAAGTTCTTCTAGTGGAAATAACATAGTTTCAAAAGGGAAACAAAGTTCTTCTAGTGGGAAAAAAACACTACCACCACCCACTCACCAACCCTCTACACATCCTTTCTTGCCTATGCCTTCTATGGAGGATGATGAAGATGTACACAAAACCCAACTCCACACCGGCAAGAGAGGCCCATTAGATAAGGCTTTTCAAAATTAGTTGACATATCTAGCTGATGAAAAAGTTGGATGTTGCCTCGTTGCAAATGGTGTTCCATGCAACTTAGTTAGATCACCCTATTGGAGGGAGATGGTGGAGGGAATAAATAGTGCACCTTCTGGATACTGTGGCCCTGGATATGAAAAATTGAGCACTACCTAATGCAAAAACTGCCCTTTGACAAATGTTATTTCTATGCTCCCCAAAGGGGCATTTTTTTGAAGGAGGTTAATTGTGAGTGACAAGTAATATATGCTGAATTTATTGCTCGTATCCTCATTGATTCCATAGAGGCAGTGGGTAGTGATAATGTTGTCCAAGTTGCTGCGAACAATACAAAAGTTTGTAGGGCTATGGGTGCATTGGTAGAGGCTAGATATGATCACATCTTTTGGACACCATGCACTTGTTGACATTGAAGTCATGTTTGTTATTAGTGACATACACTTATTCAGACTGTAAGTATCTACCGAGCTAATTGTACAGTTAACAATGTTAACCAAACATTTCAGTTGCTACCGAGTTCTACAGTTGCTACCAAGTCCTTTGGAGAGATTTTAGTTTGCGTCGAGCAGTTATTACTATGATGATGATTAGCAGTGTAAACCGAGCATCTCAGTGTATGCCGAGTTTACTAGTGCAAAATGAGTTGTGTAGTGCTTACCGAGTTTGTAGTTGTAGTGAAATGAATCCAGTGTTGATTGAGCCACTCAGTGGTAACCAAGTGATTCAGTTTATACCGAGCTTGTAGTGATAGCATTGACTGCGCTATGCTATGTGAATCAAGGGATTCAGTTTATATACCGAGTTTCACAATATTCACCAAGTCATCAGTGTAGATCGAGTTTAAGACTACTTGGAAGTGATTAGTATGGACCGAGCTTCTAAGTCTACCCAGTGCATGATGATGCCGAACATTGACAGTGGATGACGAATATCAAAACCTCACCGAGTCAATCTTGAGAATTCGAGTTTCTACACTTTGGCCGACTTTGTAATATTTTTGTAAACTTGTATTGTGGCCGACTTTGTAATTTTGTAATTGGATTGGTATATATGTAATGTATTATATCATATCCAAATCATATCGAATAAAAGGAATGTAATCAGAGAAGAGTAGAAGAGTGAATTACAAAGGCTACAACAGTATAATGAGCAATAGAGATTTATCAATCACATGAAGGTGATTTGTACACTCAGAGGAATCTCATTCAACAAATCTAGGTGCAGATCAGAGATCATTTATTGCTTCATCCTAATAGGTGGATCAATCAAATCCTTTAACAAGGTAGACCTAATAGTCTTGTGTAAATCTCTTTACTGAGTCAATACTTCATTGCATGTTTGTAAATCCTTTTGCAAGGTGGACCTAACGGTCCTTATTGCTCCTAACAGTGCAGATCATCTGAAGTGATCATTGTAACCCTTAACAAGCCAACTTTATACTGCAACACTAAAGCTTGTGGGTATCATCCCCACCCCAGTTTTACTTTCAATTTGGAAGGTTTCTGGGTCACCAAATCTTGTGTGTTAAAGTGTTGTGTATGCTTTCATGTTTTCAGTTTCTCATGCATGTAGTTAGATCAGAATTCACATAAAGGATTAATTGGTATTAAGGATTAAATTTTCTTAGTTATTGATTCACCCCTCCCCTCTCAGTAACTTAGGCTCTCATAATATTTCCAACAATTGGTATTAGAACATTTGTGGTTCTTAGAGTGGAGTTGTGAAAGATGGCAGCAACGTTACGTAATATGAATTCTCTTTATCTCCACCCTATAGGACACCTCTGTTGATTGTATTTTGGGAGAAAGGTAGAAGCTTTTGTTGTAATGTTAAAGATTTGGTATATTTCCATTTTTTTTTACTTATCTGCCGGCTGCAACCAATAAAAAATAAGTCTCTTCTCTTAATTATAAAAAATACGTATTAATTTATATAATAAAAGTTAATATTGTTAGCTGATTGCTAAAAATTGGGAAAATGAGACTAAAGGATTCCACTATGGTAGGAAATAATAATAATGAACTTTACACCGTAGATATTGAAATGAAAGGCAACTTGGGACGCCTTCGGTCTAATAAATATTTATTTGTTGAATGTAAATAAATTTAAAAAATTAAGAAATAGTTAGCCGAAAGGCTATATAATGTAAGCATGCCGCTCGTGAATGGGATTCTCACCGCCTGGGGAAAATTTCAATGAACATCGAATATTTTGAGCAGTGTCTTGTTTACCACTCAAAAGATTTGGAGACTACTCAATTGTTGTTTCCTCTAGATCGACTCGACGTTATTGAATCTCCAGAAAGATAATTGTATCTCTTTCATCCGATAAAACCAAACTTCGTACGAGTGGACAGTGCGAGGTAATCCTCACACAGATGCTCATAAAGCCCTTGAATGAATTCCAAATTCGAATCTCCCTCAGCGTTAAGATAGATATATTTTTAATGTGATGTGAAGAGACGTTGCATCGGAAGACATAAATCTCTCTCAGAGTTCATGTGATGCGAAGAGACGTTGCAGCAGCAAATATTACTCTGTCAACGTTCATTTAATGCGAAGAGACGTTGCAGTGGGAAATATTAAGCTCCGTCCTCTTTTTTTGCACCATAGACTTTCAAGTAAGTTCAATTTTAGAAAGGATAAAGCTCAAGAATGCTTCCTGTATTGGTCATTATGAACACATGTATTGATTTTTAAATCCAACGTTAAAAAATAAAGTTGATAGTTACAAATTTATTTTCTGTTTTTTTCAGTGTGTACAAATGAGATTCTTTATAAAAAGTCTTTCACGATTACTAATTTTTGTTGTGAACATTGTGATAGATTCCATAGTGTCCCTTTCAACATTAAACCCTAATTTATGGCCTACCCATGCGTCAGCAGGCGAAACATAAGGACAACTATAGAGCTTTGCCCATATTCCTCATCATACTTTTCAAGTATGCTTAATTGTGGAGACATTCTATTACATCTGATTCATTGAAGAGATGTGGCATCGCAAAACACAAAGACAATTTCAGACGGCCCTCTATTCCGCACCATAAATTTTTAGGAATGTAAAATTTACAATGGTTTATCTGAAGATTGCTCCACGCATTGGTCATTTTGAACAGCTATAAAAGATGGAAGTCATTACCGAGTGAGGTCGGGTCACTGTCTTACCGAGCAAGGTCGAGTGGCAGACTCTACCGAGCAAGGTCAGGTTGCAGACTCTACCAAGCAAGGTCGGGAGTAACAAAAGTTTTGTGTGGTTACCGAGTCATGAAAGACTTCGCTGAGCATTCAATGCAAATGAAGTGGATGACAGTTTGTCAATTTGAGTGAACAATTGTAGTAGGCATTTATGGCGAAATTCGATAAAAAGGGTGAAATCAAAGTCATTTGTCACTGCAAATTTTTGAGAGCTATTTGTGTAAAGTGATTTTCAAGCATTCAAAGCAATTTGAGTGAATTGTTGAAAGATTTTCAAACCGTACTGAGCAAAGATGGCAGCTACCAACAGCAAGGGGAAGAAAGGTTCAGACATGTTGATTCGAGGTGTGAAATGGAAGGCGCCAGATTTTAGGCTTACTCCTACCGTTGCGGAAACCTTAGATCCGAGCAGAGCGCAATCTGAAATTCCACCAAAGGTACTCTTTTTTATTTTATTTTAAAAGATGGGTAAACTGTTTGACTTGGAGCTATGAATCAGTGAGGCCACAAATGGGGGACCTCATCCCCATTAGATTTGAACCTTGATGGCAAGGATAACAACTCAACAACTTAACCATCACAATATGCCACTATTGGCCCACCAAAGGTACTCTTAATCAACGACATCCATTCTCATTTCAAATGTGCAATTCACGATATTGGTACTTTGGAAATGGATGAAACCCTAGAGAAGCTATGTGTTAATGGCGTGTTGAAACTGGAACACCAACATTTGGAAGCTAAAGGTTTAACGCATATTCCACATATGCCACGAGATTTTCAAGTTAAGTGGATAAGGTACATCCTTAGTCGTATGCATAACGGTCAGTTGTGGTTGGAGCAACCAATTTTGATAAGAAAGAAGATGATCCATAGGATCACTAGTCTCCCCATGTTAACCAAAGCCAAAACAACCAAAGCCCTAAGTCGGGTTGAAGTGGAGAAGAAAACCCTTGCCAGGTGGGATGGAAGGGGAATAAAAATAAGCAGTGTGACTGACATGAAACTGAAGTTTGGCATTCACATCATCACACACAACATATATTGCTCTAGCCGGTTGAATCGTGTGTCATGTGAAGCTATGGACTTGGCTTACAAGGTGGTCAAGAATAACCTTTCTCTTGACCTTGCCGAGTTACTGTTGAACCAATTCAACAAAAACATGGAGAGCATTAGAACTTCCAAAAACAATCCATGTAAGTTCGGTTCACTCTTGACATGTTTATTTTTCTATGTTTAGAAATTCTTCCCATCAAAAGGTACTGTTGTTTGGAGAAAAGATGTACCAGTCCTTTATCAGATTAATGAGTACATTTTGAAATGTGAGAGAATTATACAAGTATTATGGACAACTTTTTTGATGCATTTAAGGAGAAAATGAATAACAGATTTAGGATTCCAAGGAAATTAGTTGAGGATTACAAGGATGATATCTATTTTATGGTTGATAGTGACAAGGTATACATTCAGGCAGTTAGGCCAAGAATTACATGGGTAAAACCTCTAGAATATGAGGTCAATATTGATGAAACCAAAGACATTATTGAGGCATTGATTAACGAACCAGTTGATCCCAAAGCAACATACTTTGGTACTTATGATGAGGCAAAGGCTAGGATAGAACTCGAGATCAAGCTACCTCAGGCGGTATACAAAGGCAAAAGGAGAATTGCCAAGTTAAAAACCAGCACCCCTCTCTTATTGACCAAGGGAAAAGGAGAAGATGAAGAAGCAGAGGATGAAGAAAAGTCAGAGGAAGAAGAGCTACTAAAGAAGAAGGGCAAGGTAATCATTACCAAGCCAACTAAAATTGCTTTATTTACAAGAAGGGCATCAAGGAAGAAATCAGATAAAGGAGGAGACATAATTTTTAGGAAGCCTCCACCCACCTTTGAAGAAAGATTAAAGGATTTAAAGTTAGGGGTCAGTATAACAAATTTCAAGGCATTAAAATATGAAATCAGGACTGAAGAAGAGCAGAAGCAAATAGAGGACTTGGTCATATCCAAGATGGGTGAGTTGAAATACTCACCTGACCAGCTTGCACTTCAGATTCCTAGTGTTTTAATGGATAAAATAAAGCCAAGATGGGAATTTTCCATGCAAACTGCAAAAGGTATATATGTGCAGACCCTAAGGCAGCTTATGCCAAATTTGAATGACAAGGAGGTGAATGAATCTTTGAAGAAAAATGAAAAAAAGTTAACCTTGAGATTCAACACTTGTCTTGTGTTATTGAAAGAAATCGAGCATGTTGTGAAGAATGCTACAAACACATGGAAGAATGTCTATCTTCTTCACAAGCCAAGTGATTTTGTTGTTAGTGTAAGTGATAAGGATGATGATGATGATTAGGAGGGGAAAGATGAAGAGAAACGTGATGAAGAGGTAACTCATTTTGATAATGTAGATGATGAAGAGGAAGAGGGGCATGAAGCTACCGAGGAAGATGTGCAAGATGATGAGGAGACTGATTCAGTAAAGATTACTGCAACAGTCACAGCCTCACTTCCTCATTCTCCCAACAAAACATTGATAACAGTAAGCTTGGAGACAACTTCAGCAGGATTGATTGTGACCAGCACTGAAAGCACAAGCACTCAATCAATCTTTACACCTGTCCAACTCAGCACCACATTCACTAAAGTGTTAAATACTTCATCTACCGAGCTTCAAACTCTTCCCTTTTAAATCAGTTTTGGTTACATTAGGTATTCCTACTACTAGTATTTCAATGAGTGCAATATCCATTTTTGCAGTAAATCCTACCATTTCAACAATTGTTTCCATTCCTAGTATGCAAGCAATAAATGCAAGGACAGTTGAGACCAAGCCTCAACCGAGCACATAACTTTTGAGTAAAGGCAAAGAAAAGGAAGAGGATATAGATCTTGATGAGGAGATTGTCATTCCTAAATGAGACATCTCAAATCTAAATCTTGATCAGATGCAAATTTTTGGTGAACTACTTCAAAAGAAAGCCAAGCAGCAAAGGCTTAGAGAGGAAAGAAACAAGGAATTTAAGATCATTGAGGATGCTAAGAATATTCTAGCAGAGGCTCTAGGCATAGAGGTTGATACTTCTCAACCAATTTTGTATCAGTTGGTAGAGGCAGTCCATAAATATAATGAAGATTTAGATGGACAGGACAAATTATTCTAGAAAGCCGAGAAAAAGTTTGAGAATAAAGTTTTAGAACTTATTGCTCAACAGATTGCCATTCATCAAGTAGAACTATGTACTGTTTTAGGCTCTCTAGAGACCTCATGCATCAATGATTCTTGACTTTTTGGTAAACTATGTGATACATCAATTTTCACAAAAGAAATAAGAGATAAATTATCAAAAATTGATGAGGATCTGAAGGCAAGTGCACAACAATTGCAGCTTGACCCGAGTTCAAGCTCTACCCACTTCAATAAGATCATATTTTTGACAAATATGCAGGCAGAATTGCTTAGAGAAGAGGCAAGAATGAGATCTACATTTGATAGATAGTCAGAACATGATTCTTCCGAACATTGATGCGCTGCAAAAGCACATTGCACATTCAAAAACACTCATCCATGACAATAACTTCTCCATTGCAGACCATATGATTGAATTATCAGTAGAAGTGTAGGTTGCATTGCACACATGCAAGGTCTTGCAAGAGAATTGGGACAAGACTTTGGAGCTTATCCTAAAGGTACATTCAGATTTCTTGTCACATTTTGGCATTACTATGTAAATATATAGCATAAATCTTTGACATTAATGTCAAAAAGGGGGAGAAAATGTAAGAAAATTGAAAGAAGATTGAAAGATTGTAAGAAAATGTATATTGTAGAAAGGGGAGAAGATGTATTTAGATGCACATATCAAATGTATAGTATACTGTATATTATGTATGGGGGAGCATTAACATTACCGTTTACAGAAATATACCTCTTACAAAACCAATGTTGAAATCTCAAAAATAGTATACTCTACCGAGTAGGAGACATAAGATGATGGATAAAGATATTTTTGAACATTTTTGAATTTAGTATTGATTGATAAGTGTTTTTTTGTCACTAATGCCAAAGGGGGAGATTGTTGACATTCCATTCATGTTTGTTATTAGTGACATACACTTATTCAAAATGTAAGTATCTACCGAGCTAATTGTACAGTTAATAGTGTTAACCAAGCATTTTAGTTGCTACCGAGTTTTACAGTTGCTATCGAGTCCTTTGGACAGATTTCAGTTTGCGTTGAGTAATTACTACTATGATGATGATCAGCAGTGTAAACCGAGCATCTTAGTGTATGGAATGTTCTCGTTATAAAATAAATAATAAATTAAGCTTTTGTAACGAGCAAATTGATTTGATGTTTCTCGGACCCATTTTTTATTTTTTTGTCTTTGTAGTTTATGTTGCCGTTGGCTATCTTTGTACACCCTTGGAAGGGTTTCCCGACGCATATTCAAGCACGGCTTGTAGGAAGTCTGTAAGTATGCATTTTGGGTTATTTGTCTCTGTATTGCAAATTTTTGTTGTTCTCTGTAATTTGCCATTTCGGAAGTGAAAGACCTTCCCTATTTGGCTTGTGCGGCTTAGGTGGGATTCAAACCTTACCTATTCTGCCTGTGTATTCTCGGCTTAGATCTAGCAAATTGGAGTGCCATCATTATTTGCAAATACTTATATCTATATCAATTTGTGAATGTTCTTCCATACTCATACTAGCGTTATTTGGTATCACCGGCGAATACAATCATAGGCAACATCTTCCATACACCACAACATTACCCATCCATACGACTATTCCGTGCTGCATTCTCCCCTACCGTACGGCCATTGCCTGGCACCATTGTTTGTACGGCTTTCACACACCCCGTACGGACCCATTACCTTGCAATCCTCTGTAGCAACATCCACGTACAACCTCTATACACTTACCGTACGACATCCATAGGTTTCCCATTTGCACGACTAATTTGCTCACCGTACAGCCACCGTTTTCTCATCGTACGGGCATCTTGATTCCATTGTACGACCATATCCCATCTATCGTACGACCACCTCCTTACCACCGTACGACCATTCCACTCTAACCGTACGAACCAATTCCTTGCCATTCTGTACGCTATCTCCCTCCATCGTTCCCCTCTGTCACCTACTCTACCGTACGGCCCTACTTGTTGGGCATAGTCAATACTGTACGATCGACTCCACCTTTTGGTTTTAACTAATAAGAACCTGGAACGGATTATTAGTGGTATGAGAGTGCTTCGATCCTGCCAGGTTGTGGACAGTGAATGAGAATTTATAGTTGGAAGAGAAGAAGGAACATTCTGTTGATTGAATGGCTGATGAATGGGAACCGTCCCCCGAACTTGTGGCACTACTGAGGGAACTTGCCAGGAATCAGGGATAGATTACTGATACGCAACGACTCATGAAAGAAACTCTCAAGAAGTTGGTGGAGAACAAAATATCCGGAGAACAAAATGGTCACAACGCAGACTCGGTGTTGGGTAAATCAAACCCTTAGCGAGCATACTCTCGACCATCCATATCGAATTTTCCACCACCGACGGAGGCACAACCCGGAGGGAGGCAACCAACCTTCGAAGAGATGAGAGAAGATTGGAAGAATGCAAACCTTGAAGAAGATATATCTTACAAGAATTACGCAGATCTGAGAATGAGATATTCAGGAGGTGGAAAGAGAGGATACTTTAACGATGATCTTAGAAGAAAGTTGAGTAAGGTAACTCTATCACCATTTGACGGATTGGGTTCCATATTTGCGCAAGCGTGGGTAATGAAAGCCGATACCTACTTCCAGCTGAATCCTATGCCAGAGGAAGAAGCAATCAAATTTGCTGCATTGCACTTGGAAGGAGTTGCGAATGAATGGTGGCACCACGACACCATCACATTAGGGCATGATCAAATAAATACTTATACGAAATTCATAGAGAGATTGATAGAATGATTTGATGGTAAAGATCCGGAGCTCAATTTCAAAGATTTGGTGCAACTGAGACAAATTGGATCAGTGGATCGGTTCATTGAGGAATTTTAGAAACTCTCCGTTTTGGTCATGGACATTTCCGAAAGAAGGCGGGTAGTGCTCTTCATGGATGGACTAACAAAACCTTTGAAAGGTTGGGTGAAGGGGTTCAATCCTACCAACCTATCGGAAGCAATCAATAAAGTTACTCACATTCTAAATTGCTGACGTTTCCGAGGGACAAACCTCTGCTCAAGAAGCCGTCGTTGGATGAAGCTACCAGACAAGAACTCCGAAGGAAGAAATTGTGTTTCAACTGCAAGGGACCTTGGGAGCTTGGTCACCGATGCCTCAGGAAGGGCAAGATCCATTACATTGAGGTTGTATCCGACGATGAGGATGAACAAGAAGAAATGTCGGTCGAAGATAGTCTACCCCACAATGACACCAACATGGTCTATTTAAACCGTATGGAGAGAATTGCCGCTTTGGTACAACGCGGAGAAACCATTTCCTTGGCTGGCAGCTCGAGGTGCACAATTTTTTGCGTACGGGGTACCCTTCAAGGACAAAGGGTTATGGTGATGTTGGATAGCGGAGCTACTCTAAATTTTATAAACTCATCCTTGGTAAAACGAAGAAGTCTCCCTATGGAGGCGCACGTAGGCTTTCAGGTCAAGGTAGTCAAGGGGACTTTCTTGCCTTGCATGCACCTTGTTCCTCAGCTAAGTATCACTATGGCGAATCACACGGTGACTGAGGACTTCTTCATAGTGGACCCGATTGACATGGAAGTTATTCTTGGCAAACAGTGAATGGAGACCCTTGATAAATACACTTAGAGTTTCAAATGGATGGACTTCACGTTTGTGGTTGACGGGAAGAAGGTTGTCCTCCGAGGAATGGCAAATGAAGGTCTGAACGAAGTTTCTGTGCATCAGATGGAGGCAATCTTTCAGCATGATGACGTTGCGTGGGCTGCGCATTGTTTTATCTCGGTGGAACCCATAAAGGGGTGTCAAACACCTCCATAGGATGATGAACTTCAGGATATTTTAAGTAGACATGATAAAGTTTTCATGGATATTCCTCCTGGCATACCACCACATCAGGGGTTTGAACACACTATCGAATTGGAATTTGAAGCAAAGCCAGTCATAACCACACCATACCGCCACCCCAAGAAATTCAAAGATGAGATTGAAAGGACGATTCAGGAATTGCTAGAGAAAGGATGGATCCGTCCCAATTCTATACCCTTTGCATCATCTGTGGTGTTGGTCAAGAAGAAGGACGGGACGATGCGCATGTGTGTGGACTACTGCACGTTGAACAAAAAGAAAAAAAGAATAGATATCCCATTCCAAGGATAGATGAGCTGTTGGATGAACTGTATGGTGCGGTCTATTTTTCAAAAATAGATCTCCATTCCAGATACTATTAGATCCGCATGAGGGAAGAAGATGTGGAGAAAATGGTTTTTCGTTGCCATTACGAACATTATGAGTTTCTGGTCATGCTGTTCGGATTAACCAATGCACCTACTACATTTTAATCATGCATGAACTGCATCTTCAACAAACAATTGCGTAAGTATTTATTGGTATTCTTTGATGATCTTATTTATAGCAGGACATGGGAGGAGCACCTGAAGCATTTGAATGAAGTTCTAAGTATCATGGAGGAACAATCCTTGTTCGCCAAGCAATCCAAATGTGAATTTGGTATGACAAAAATATTGTACTTGGGGCATGTTGTTAGTAAATACGGAGTTCAAGTGCATTAGGAGAAGATTCAAGCCATCCTTGACTGGCCTCTTCCAAAATCACTCACGAATTTGTGAGGATTCTTCGGACTGTGCAGTAACTACAGTAGGTTCGTTAATGGATTCTCTCAGCTTAGCGTACCTTTAACGGATCTAACCACGAAGGGGTCATTCCAGTGGAACGAAAAGGCACAACTCACCTTTGATAAGCTGAAAGAGGCCATGAGCACTTGTCCTGTACTTGCACTACCTGATTTTACTCGATTGTTTTTGGAGTGCATTGCATCCGAGGAAGGTATTGGAGCGGTACTGATGCAAGATAGACACCCCATCGCTTACGAGAGTAGGAAGCTTATGCCAGCAGAACGCTTATATTCCATCTACGACAAAGAAATGTTGGCCATCGTACATGCACTAACCAAGTTCCAGTAGTATCTAGTAGGTGCCAAGTTTGTTGTCCGTACGGATCACAACAGTCAGATATTTTTTGGAGCAACGAGACTTGAACGAACAACAACAAAAATGGGTAAGCAAAGTTCAAACTTTTGATTTTGACATTGAGTATGTGAAAGGGAAGAACAATGTAGTTGTAGATGCCTTGTCTAGGAAACCCACCATTTGCTCACTAGACTAGATTTTAGCTGACTGGAAGGCACATCTGTTAGTGGAGTATTTGAAGAATACATTTGCCTGTGAAATAATGGATGACCACACTCACGATGATTGGTACAGAGTGGTGGATGACATCATCTACTATAAAGACCAGATATACTTGGTGCTAGAATCCAAATTGAAGCAGAAGATCTTGAAGGAAGTACACTACTCACCTTTGGCTGGACACTTAGGTTTCCTCAAAACTTACAGAAGTCTTCGGGAAAGGTTTTCATGGAAAGGACTTAAAGGGGACATGTTGCAGTATGTAAGAGAATGTATGGTCTGCCAATAGAACAAGTCCGAACATACTCTTCCTGCCGGGCCGCTACAACCTTTGCCAAATCTCGAACATAAGTGGGAAAGGATTTTATTTTCGTGGTGGTCGACAAATTGACAAAGTATGCACATTTCTTCACCATCCCTTCCAACCTTCAGGCCGTACAAGTTGCCGATCTGTTCTTTAGAGTAGTTATTCGTCTGCATGGGTTACCTTGAAACATCGTCAATGATTGGGATAGACATTTCGTCAGTATCTTTTGGACAAAACTGTTTCGGATGACAGGGATAGAATTATCGCCAAGTACGAGTTACCACCCGCAGACGGATGGACAAACCGAGATTGTGAACAAATGGCTTGAAGGCTACCTTCGGAACTACGTTTCGGCACAATAGCGAACGTGGGTAAAATGGATCCATTTGGGGGAATGTTGTTACAATACCACGTACCACATGTTCATCGGAATGACACCATTCAAAGCTCTGTACGGGTACGAACCCCTCTCCTTCATCGACACAGTTCTGGGTGACAGTCATGCACCAAGGGTGAGGGACTGGCTTCAGGAGGGACAAGACATACTGAGGTGCTTGAAAGAAAGCCTGTAGTGGGCACAAAATCGACAGAAGATGTACGCTGACAGACATAGGATAGAGAGGAGTTTCGAAGTGGGGGATCTGGTCTATCTCCGACTCCAGCTATACCGACAGTCTTCATTAAAGGGAATAGGAAAGGAAAAATTGAAGCCTCGATTTTATGGTCCCTATCGCGTGGTTCGTCGCATTGGCGAAGTAGCATACGAACTGGAACTTTCGGAGGGGAGTCGCATTCATAATGTCTTCCATGTTTCTTACCTGAAGAAAGCCATAGGGAAAAACGTCACAGTTGCTACTAACCTTTTGCCACTCAATGAAGAAGGAAAACTCATTTTGGAACCTGCCAAGATCTTCGAAGTTTGTGAAACGATCCTACAGAACCGCACTGTGAAGGAATACTTGGTACGCTGGTGACACCTATCATTGGATGACGCAACGTGGGAAGGTGAGCACATTCTCCAGCACCCTGTATTGCATTTACTTGAGGATAAGCAAACGTTGGGACGGGAGGATTGTAATGTTCCCGTTATAAAATAAATAATAAATTAAGCTTTTGTAACGGGCTGATTAATTTGATGTTTCTCGGACCCATATTAATTTTTGTCTTCGTAGTTTGTGTCGCCGTCGACTATCTTTGTACACCCTCGGAAGGGTTTCTCGACGGGTATTTAAGCACGGCTTGTAGGAAGTCTATAGGTATGCATTTTGGGTTATTTGTCTCTGCATTGCGAATTTCTATTGGAGTTCTTTGTAATTTGCCATTTCGGAAGTGAAAGACCTTCCCTATTTGGCTCGTGCGGTTTTGGTGGGATTCAACCCTCACCCTACTCCGCCTGTGTATTCTCGGCTTAGATCTAGCAAATTAGAGTGCCATCATTATTTGCAACTACTTATATCTATATCAATTTGTGAATGTTCTTCCATACTTGTACTAGCGTTATTTGGTATCATTGGCGAATACAATCATAGGCAACATATTCCATACACCACAACATTACCCATCCGTACGACTATTCCATGCTGCATTCTCCCTTACCAAACGGCCATCGCCTGGCACCATTGTTTGTACGGCTTTCACACACCCTGTATGGACCCATCACCTTGCAATCCTCTACAACAACATCCACATACGGCCTCTATACACTTACTGTACAACATCCATAGGTTTCCCTTCTGCACAACTACTCTGCTCACCGTATGACCATCCTCTGCTCACCGCACGGGCATCCTGATTCCACCATACGGCCACATCCCATCTATCGTACGACAACCTCCTTACCACTATACGATCATTCCACTCTAACCGTACGGACCAATTCCTTGCCATTCCGTACGCTATCTCCCTCCATCGTTCCCCTCTATCACCTACTCTAACATACGACCCTACTTGTTGGGCATAGTCATTATTGTACGATCGACTCCACCTTTTGGTTTTAACTGACAAGAACCTGGAATGGATCATTACAGTGTATGTCGAGTTTACCAATGCAAATCGAGTTGTGCAGTGCTTACCGAGTTCACAGTTGTAGTGATGTGAATCCAGAGTTGACAGAGCCACTCAGTGATAACCAAGTGATTCCATTTATACCGAGCTCGTAGTGAAGCATTGACCGAGCTATGCTGTGTGAATCAAGTGATTCAGTTTATATACCAAGTTTTACAATATTCGCCGAGTCACCAGTGAAGACTAAGTTCAAGACTACTTGGAAGTGATTAGTATGGACTGAGCTTCTATGTCTATCGAGTGCATGACAATGCCAAGCATTGACAGTGGATGCCAAGTATCAGATCCTCACAGAGTCAGTCTTCAGAACCTGAGTTTCTACACTTTGGCCGACTTTGTAATATTTGTGTAAACTTGTATTGTGGCCGACTTTGTAATTTTGTAATTGGATTGGTATATATGTAATGTATTGTATCACATCCAAATTATATCGAATAAAAGGAATGTAATTAGAGAAGAGCAGAAGAGCAAATTACAAAGGCTACAACAATATAAGGAGCAACAAAGATTTATCTATCACAACAAGGTGATTTGTACACTCAGAGGAATCTCATTTACCAAACCTAGTTGCAGATCAGAGATCAGTTACTGCTTCATCCTAACAGGTGGATCAGTCAAATCCTTTAACAAGGTAGACGTAATAGTCTTGTGTAAATCTCCTTACCGAGTGCATACTTCATTGTATGTTTGTAAATCCTTTTGCAAGGTGGACCTAGCAGTCCTTATTGCTCCTAACATGGTAGATCATCAGAAGTGATCATTGTAAGCCTTAACAGGCCAACTTTATATTGCTGTACTAAAGCTTGTGGGTATCATCCCCACCCCAGTTTTACTTTTTATTTGGAAGGTTTCTAGGTCACCAAATCTTGTGTGTTAAAGTGTTGTGTATGCTTTCATATTTTTAGTTCCTCATGCATGTAGTTAGATCAGAATTCACATAAAGGATTAATTGGTATTAAAGATTAAATTTTCTTACTTACTGATTCACCCCTTCCCTCTCAGTAACTTAGCCTTTCATAATATTTCCAACAGCAGTATCCATTCTCTCAATTTGGTAATAGAAGCCATTGGCACCCAAATAGATTGGGTGAAGCAAACATATGATGAGGGTGAGGAGATTCAAATATTTGTGACAAACCACCACATGTTACAAGAATTTTTTGGAACTTTCTCCGAATTGGAGTAATTGAAGATAAATTTTAAAATTTAATTTGTTTAGTTTGCTTAATGAAATATCAATTTATGTTATGTTTAACATAACTAAATGTGCTGATAACTTACTATTAACATGTTTTTAGGTGGTTGAAACTTGCTTTGCATTGCGCATAATCGTCCTTAGATGACTTATGGGGGTGAAGGAAGCATTGTCACAGATGGTCATTAGCAACCAATGGGGCATTTGTAAACAATCCAATATAACAAGGGCCCAAAAGGTCAAGGTAATCATATTGGATGATGATTGGTGGACTTGAGTGGAATAAATATTAGAATTCACCGATCTTATCATAACTATGCTTAGGTTTGCTGACACGAATCAGCCATGCTTGGGGGATATATATGATGCCATGGACAAATCATAATGGGAAAAAAGTCATGAATCCACAAATTGGATTCTTGAACCTGAATCCGTTTCCCAATCCGAACTAACAACTAAGACCAAAACTTAGCACATGAAGTAACTTGCAAAGGATGTGCTCTAGGCAAAAACGCTAAGGGTGCTTTTCACAATAGTGAAAACAGATCTAGATGCATTTTAGAACTCATTTATTCAGACATATGTGGTCCTAAGTCAATAATTTCCTTTAGTGATTTCTTGTATTATATTATTTTTGTTGATGATTGCTCTAGAAAAACTTGTATATATTTCCTTAAAAATAAAGGGTCTGATGAAGTTCTCATGAGATTTAGAGAGATTTAGAGAGTTTAAAGCCCTAATGGAAAATCTATTTGAAAAGAAAATTAAAATCCCGAGAACTGATAACAGAGGAGAATACACTTCATTTTTCATGTTTATTGTATTGAAGCTGAGACTAAGAGGGAGTTTTGTGTTCTTTATAATCCCCAACAAAATGGAGTAGCTGTAAGGAAAAATAGAACCATTATGAAAATAGCTAGAACCATGATCCATGATCAAAATCTACCAACTTCATTTGGGCATAAGCTTCAAGATCTATTGTCAATATTTAGAATAGAAGTTTGGAAAATAAAACATGTGAAGAAGCCTTCACAAGAAAGAAATCTGATAAGTCATCTCAGAATCTTTGGCTGTCCAGTTTATTAATGCCGATAGGCATCCTACAATGGCAGAATGGGTAGAGTGGGATGGTGTGAGCGTGTTAATGTTAACTTTTATCTTTTTAGTTTAAATTTGACAATCATCTACTTGTCACAATTTTAAATTTAATTATAAACACAATATACTTTTAAAAATAATTTAATAAACAGCACATAAAATATTTGATAAAATTATAATGTTTGGAGATATAAAATTCATCAATTTCTTTACAAATTATAATAAAAAGCTTAAGTTAATGCCAAAAAAAAATAGAGAAAGGAAATATAAATAGTTTTAGGTGTTGTAAATTAAATTTTAATAATTTTGTAGTGGATATCTATGGGCATTCCTTTAGATAGATTTATTTGAGATATCTATACTAGTTTACACATAGCCAAAGATAAAAGAACTAAACTAGACCCCTATGGCAAGAAAGAAATATACATAGGCTATAGTGAAACATCAAAAGCCTATAGGATATATATTCCAAAACAAAGAACTATTGAACTAAGTAGGGATGTCACATTTGAAGAAGATATTGCCTTTAGAAAATCCAAGGATAATTCTGAGATAGAGGAAGAAGATCAAGAAACTTCTCAAAATATGGAAGAAGATAATGCTCTTTAAATTCAGAGAGAAATTCATGATTCTAAAGAAGATAATGGACCATTGTATCCTATTGATGGTCCTAATGAGATCATTGGAAACTGTAAAAGGCCTCTATGGGCAAGAAGAGTAATACAAGAAGCTGAAGTTTTTGAAGCACCTAAAGGATCACATAGAGAAAGGAAGAAAAGCGACTAGTTCTTAAATTATATTGCGCAAATGAGTGAAATCATAAATTTAGAACCCGTTGATGTTGAGGAAGCCATGCATATGCAAGTTTGGAAAGATGCAATGATTGAAGAGTACTAGTCAATACTAAAGAACACGGTTTGGGACATAGTACCTAGATCAGAAGGAACGTCATTTGTTTATTCTAAGTGGCTATTTAAAATCAAACATGCAGTCCATGGAGTATTGACAAGTACAAAGCCAGATTTGTAGCTAGAGGATTCTCACAAAAGGAAGGGATCGACTGTGACAAAATGTTTTCTTTTGTTTTTTGATACACTTGAGTTAGAACAATTATTGCTATTGCTACATCCAAAGGGTGGAAGATCCATGAAATGGATGTCAAAACAACTTTTCTCCATGGCATGTATATGTTGAACAACCTGAAGGATTTAATATAGAACAAGGAAACTCATGTTTGTAAATTAAAGAAAGCATTGTATGGGCTAAAACAAGCCTTGAGAGCTTGGTAGGAAAGGATTAATTCTTATCTAATGAGCTTGGGTTTTGCCAAGAATGATGCAGATTCAAATCTGTAATTCAAGGTAATCAGTGGAATTTTTTAAATTTTAGTACTTTATGTTGATGACTTATCACAGAAGAAGATCACCTTATTGTTAAATGTAAACAATAGCTACCCTTCGAATTCGAGATGCAAGATATCAGATTATTACACTACTTTCTTGGACTAGAAGTATGTCAGAAAACAAATAAAATTATATTATGTTAAGGAAACTACACCATAGACATACTAAAGAGATTTGGAATGATGGATTATAAATCTATGCATACTCCAATGGAATTAAATCTACACAAATTAAAAGAAGCTGCAACAGAGTTAGAACTAGCAGATTCCAATATATACAAGCAAATAATTGGATCCCTGATGTATCTAGTAAATACTCAACCGGACATATGTTATGCAGTAAGTTTATTCACTCAATTTATGAGTGAACCAAGGCAAATACACATGGTTGCTGCAAAACATATCCCAAGATTCTTACAAGGTACAACTGGGTTTGGCTTCAAATATTCTGCAAATATAATTAAAGCTACATGGCTATACAAATTCTGACCGGACAAGAAGTGTTGCTGATAGAAAAAGTACCTTTGGTTTTTGTTTCAGTTTAGACTCAGCTATGTTTTCATGTTCCAATTGAAAGCAACTGTCAGTTATCCATAGCTCTACAAAAGCTGAATATATAGAAGCATCTATGGGAGAATGAGAAGTAGTTTGGTTATGAAAACTTCTTACTGGTTTGTTTGGAAATCCCTCACAGCTTACTATCATTCACTGTGACAATCAAAGTTGTATAAAGCTTTCTATCTAAGTCACAAGGTTCGAATTCAAATTCGAGTTCGTCAATCATAAAATTTGAATGAAATCTAGCAAGGGTAAAAGTTTGGAAATAAAATGCGAAATTAAATTTGGGTTATATTTATATATCTTTAAATATTACTAATATAGCCACAAAATTGTTAAAATATTTTAACATTGTTAAATAGTTTAACTAAATAACTCAATATCAGTTTAAAATTAAATAATATTATATTAAATTACAATATCATTCGGATGACATTCGGAAAGAGTTAAAATTCGCTGAAATTTGAATCAAAAGGATGAAATTCGGTGAATCCTGTGACTTAGCTTTCTGTTAATCCTATGTGTCATAACAAAACAAAGCATGTGGAGATCAAGTATCACTATGTAAGAGATGTGGTAGAAAGAAATGACATTCAACTAAAATACGTCCGAATTGAAGAACAAACAACAAACATTCTCACCAAACGTCTTCCTAGGATCAAGTTTGAATACTTTAGAGGTGAACTTGGTATGGTAGAGAATGAAGGCCTAACTAAGATGTAAACATTACGTGTTCTTGTATATATACTAAGTATTTATTTATTCTTGATTTCAGTTTACTTGTTATATGAATATCTTTGTGAGGGGACAATGTCTCAATGATAAGAGACTTGTACATAGCTATCTTCAATATGAGGCGACAATCTTACAATGATGGTTGATTTTTGTTATAATCCATTATAGTAGGAAGCACATATGGTGCTACCCAAGAATATACCATGTTGGTAGATATTGTAATTCTATTATGGAGGATACCACATACGGTGGTATCTAAGGACATAATAGCATATGTTTGAAGATTCATCATGGTGGGAAGTGCATACGATGCTACCTAAGGATATACCATGATGCTATAGATATTGCAAGTCCATTATGAAGGATATTGCATATAGTGGTATTCGAGGATATAATGGTATATTTCTTAAAATCCATCATGATGGGAAGCACATACGGTGCTACCTAAGGATATACCATGATGGATATTGTAAATCCATTATGGAGCATACCACATATGGTGGTATCTGAGGATATAAAATCCTTCATGGTGGATAGTATATACGGTGGTATCTGAGGACATGCCATGAAGGTAGTTATTATAAATCCATCATGGTGGGAAAGACATAGTGTTACCCAATGAATGATAGGTATTTGATTTTTTTAATGGTGGATTTCACGTACGGTGATATACAACCACATGCCATAAAAGAAATGTTGTTTTAACTCTATGATGAATACTGTATAAGCTGGTAATCTAATATCGTATCTCTACTTAATTAAAAAGTATCCATAGCTAAAAGAGGGAGTGTTAAAAATTAGCGTTAGGAGACTAATATACCTAATCTATAATAATGCCTCGAATATAATTTGAGACATTAAACTATTAATGCATTAACTTATTAATTGAACAATAAATTATTCTTTTTTAATTCATTATGTTAGTTGAGTAATATTATCACAATAATCAAATTGTATTAATTATCATATCAAAATATGATTTAAATTGACGTTTATAAAGTAGTTAACATATGGCACATTATTATTACTATCTAATAATGCCATAGTGGCATCTCATTTATCCATCGAACCTATTTATTTGTCTTATTATCATGCATGTCTAATCATGCTTTCTCTGACCATGTGATCCTTATGTCATGTCAGTCCTCCCTCTACCCTTTCCTATATTAGGTTAGGATTTTCCCTAGGAGAGAATTAAAGTTAGGAATGTGGTTAGATTTAGGAATATAGTTAGTTTTATGATTAAAATTAGAGTTTTATTAGGGTTAAGGTTAGGATAATGATTTAGTTTTATGTCATGAATCAAGGTTAGGGTTGTGCAAACATCATTGACTAAATAGGTTACTCATAGACCTTATTAGTCCCACAATTTTGAAAAAAAACAGCTTTTTTTTTTTTTTCCTCCCCTAAACAACCTTCAACATCTCTTTGGCCTACCAATTGCAGCACCCTAAGGTGCGATTGCTAGTTATTTCTATCTTCCACTTCGTCTTCTTGCGAGACACGGCCAAAGAATTATAAATTTTAGAGCCAAATGGGATTAACAATTTTGTTTCAGATGAGTACAAGTTTATTGTAGTGTGTGTCTACCATGCTTAGGGGAACTTTGCATGCATTCACACTGGCCAACTATTCTATTCTGAACAAGGAAGCCGTACTCATGCATGAAATTGGGAATAACAAAGTCATTTCAGATGAGTACAAGTCATTTCTGAACCTTCATTACTGTAGTAGAGAGCTCTCCTCCTCCATTCTACTCTACAAAATGTTCAAGCCCTCTTAATCAAATACCATCTCACAAATTTATGTTTTTTCTTTGGAAAAGAATTGCGAGAGGAATTTTGCTGAGAAAATTTGTACGGTTATCTGTTTAAGAATTTTCACTGTAGTGTTACACAGGGACACGTCTTGGGGACTTGTGGGAGATGCCCCACCCCCAAAGAGCCACTACCTTTGTCGAGGACTTCCTTAGGTTGCTTTCTAATTTGTATGTGGCACATGTCATGCATACTGATTACAACTGCTAACTTATTGAAAACTAGCTTGCCTTCATGAGGCACTCATAGAGATGTTATATTGCAGATTTTGCTTTGATGTTCCCCCATTAACTTTGCTAAAACTAATTTTCCTTTCATGGGCCACTGTCCCCCGTCATTACCTCACTGCCTCCAAATTTATCCCCCTTGGTTTCTCTGTACCTGCCTCCCCTTGTTAGGAAGCTCTGTTGGAATATGGAATTTTGTTGAGGTAGTGGTCTTTACTGTTTGTAACTTTGTATAGAGTTTTTGAAGTTTCTTCCTTTAGAAAGTGATGGAAAAATTTGTGGTCAGGGGATTGTTTATATGTGAAATTTTACAAGGCTGCATAGCTCTTTTTAAGGGTTTAAGGATATAAAATTATGTTTAGTTAGGTTCAGTACTCTATGAAATTCTATATAAGTAACATTTAGGACTGTACTGTGTCATAGGTTCTGGACTATAGTGTCTTAGAATTTGTGGACCATAAATTGCAATTAGTTGGGCTTTAATCTGCATGTCGTAATTTTTGGAGTATAAAATTTCAACCATAATAAGTGTCTTGAAATTTCTGAACCATAAATTCCAAAAACTTTTGCTGGACATCATGATTTTTTTGGTTGCATCACTATTTCAAAGATAAATTATCTAGCCTTTTTGCCGCATGAGTAAGAGTTGTTTGGCCTGGATTGGTTGAATTCAGACATAATTCAGATATAAGATTGCCTTCCCCGCTCTCTCTTTTATTTACTGCTCTCTATGGTTTTGCAGGTATTTTCATTTGATGCAAACAAACATTAGAATGTAGAAGGATTTTATCACAATATTATCCAACCATTGTGCTTCCTGGTGCGATAAGAACTAAATTTATCAACCTACTAAGTGTGAAAGGTGTAAAGAATGAGAAAATGCTATTTAATGAGCAGAGAGGTTAGTATTGTCTATAAATATTGGAATTGGAGTGTTAGCCGACTGGACGGTCCGGCGGTGTTTCTGTATTCTGTAGTCGATGGTCCGGCAGTGTTTCTGTATTCTGTAGCCGACGGTCCGGTGGTATCTTGTATTCTGTAGCTGACGTCATCGGTAAATAGTTTGTAGCGGATAGAATATTTGTGGCCGACGGACTCCTTCGGGAATGTTTGGCGGTAGTATTTATATCCCGTCTGGGATCATTGTAAAGCATCATTCATCTACTATTGCAAATATAATTCTGCTGTTCGTGTTCTATTGTCTGTATGCGATCATTTTCTTTACCTGTACGGTAAACATGGAGTATTCACATTCTGACATTGTGCGGTGTGCTGTTGTATGTTTTCTATTATTTTTGCAATAGTACTAGGTTTTATCTTTTGATGCGTTTCTCTTGCTGATATATAGTTTTTGGTCAAGATCTTTTAGGTTAATATTTTCTTCAACTTAAGGTTGGCGTTGAATAACTCTCACAAAAAGTGGCCTTGGCCTTGGCCTTGGTTGAATAGCATGTCAATGTGGGGTGATGAGTAAATTTACAAAAATAAAATTGAGGTAAACATTAAGTACACTACTTATTTAAATGTTTAATGTAAGTGGTTTTGTTCTGTTTGCTTCTGTCAGGACTTTACTGAAACTTCTTTTAGGCATTTCTTGTTGAATTTGAAAGAGCTTTTGTTGAATTATGGCTCTTAAATTGGTATTGGTTGAAGATTGCTGTGGGCACTGAGTATCTTTTAAAGCTTTTTATAGCATAATTTTGTAGTAGAGGTTTCTGGTATCTGCCACATGAAGCTTTGCAACATGTCTTAAAGTGCATCAGATGCTTTTCTCTGTCTAACAAAATATCAGAATATCATGCATGCGAAAGCTGACAAGCATACTGAAGTATGACTTCAGCATTAATGCTAATAGATTTCCACAATCCATGAAATGTCTAGTTATTGCTTCTGGATGCGATTGTGTGTAAAGTTTTGTATCAACGTTTCGGATAAGACTCCGTGATCCATCAAAGAGAGCACAAAGAATGAAAGATAGTCTAGTTGTAGATCAGCTTTACCTCGCTCTTGGTGTTGTCCCTCTCTTTCTTTTTCTTCTTTGTATAGTGGCTGATCTACAACTAGGGGAGAGGGACCAATATTCATTAGGCTAACTTTGTCAACATGTAGCTGCTGCATGGAATATCTTAAGGGCCTTTATTATTTAGAAATGTAAAATGGACATTTAACTACCTACAACTAAGGTTTGAAGGTGTGACTCATCATGTGGCTTGTTAAAATAGCACGCCTAGTGAAACATGTCCAAAAAATAACTTATTAAAGATATGACCAAAACTTAATTTAAAAGTTCACAGTAGTTGAATTTAAAAATATCATTGCTTATTAATGAAATATTGTATTTCTGTATAAAATATAACATATGTGCAACTTAATGGACCAATTGCCTATTAGTAATCATAAATATTTGTTATATCTAACATTAATATACATCACAAAAGGAGCAATACTTCAACATGAAAAAAATATTTGTTGTTATAAAACTGACACATCACATTATAAACTACAACATATTTCCAATACAAAGGGACTAGTATTTGAACACTAAAATCTTTTTACAATCTCACACGTTTCATGGGCAAATACAATGGATTTAGTGTGTTCACATTTTATATTTGTGATAAGACAAATTATTAATATGAAATGCTATAATGCATATGCATTGCTACTCCAATACTTGTACGCATAAGAATAATATTTATACACTTAGATAGCAATACTTGTTTTAGTGTGCATCTTATTTTATTAAGCGAACAAGTTTTTTAATGACACATATAATAGATAGCTATTGTATTTTATTTGAGATAAAAAGTTCTTTATTTCACTTGTTAATCAATTTATTTATGTGTTTTCAATATAATATTTATAGGTTCTCATTTGTTGAAGTATTGGTCTATTTTTATCATCATTCAGAGATATTTTGATTTACGTTTGATTCTTGAATTAATTACAATATATAATAAAAATGTGTGTTAGGACTATATTTTGAAGTGGGTGTACAACTATTGGACCTTGATCAATCACTCATCCCTCTCCCCTAGACTATCTTTTATTCTTTGTGCTTTCCTTCATCTGGATGATTGATCACAAAGTGTGATCCGAAACGTTGATGCAAAAGGTTTGCAGTCTCATTCAAAAGTAATAGCCAGACATGGCTTTAGCACTTTTTCAGGACTCTTCTGAAAGCACTTAGTGTATTTGTCCAAACATTGATACTCCTCTTTGTTTCGAACATTGTTTTTTGTTGTCTTCTCAAATAATGATTTTGATGCTAGTCACTCTCCCCCTCTTATAAATTGATTCTCTCAATGTACTTAGCTCAAATCAGACAATCCATTAGGTCACCAAGATAATGGAAACTCAAACTAAATGATTATATGTTCTATTGATTGTTCTAGCATCATTGCACATTTGCCATTCATCCAAATTGACCAACAATTTGTACACCTTTTTGTTTTGAATGGTGTCTTTCGTTGTCATCCCTCAGAATTCTGATTTTAATATTTTATGATAGCCACTCCACAAATTGGTTTTTGTGGATTAATTACTTCAACTCAAACATTACATTAGGTCATTCAAAATAATGAAAACTCAAACTTGATAATTATATATATTATTGCCATTGTCCGCCCTTCTTTCGTGCTAACACTGCTGTTGCTGTAGTATTTCCCTTCTTTGCACTTGATCATATGGACAGTCGATTAGCTTACTTCTGACTCCCAATAGGTCCTGGTTGAGTTTGTGCAGGGAGTTCTTATTTCCAACAGGGTTTCTATTTTTACTAGGACCATTAGTTTACTAGGGATTCCAGGGAGAAAAATTTGCTTCTTCGAGGACAAAAACTGTAAGCTGGGATACTGTTTTCATTGGTGGAAGATCTACACAAGTTGGTTATTGTTAGAAAATCAGAGACTCAGCTTTTGATGTGGGTTCTGTAGTGCAATTTAGTATGTGTAGATTTACAATGTGTTGGTTTTTTCTTTTCATTTGGAGTGAGACTTTGGGTTTCTAGTTTCTTTTTCAGAGTGCTGTGCCACATAACAGATCTTCTGGGCATTTTAATTTGAGGAGGCTGAAGAGCATTTCTGGTTAGAAGTCTTAAGGTGTTCAAAATTGCTTCAGGGTGTTGGTTAAATGTATTTCATGCTGGTAGGCAATAGAGTTTGGCTTATCACATTGGGTTCTTTGAGGAGCAATGAATTTTCTAGTTCAAATCAAACCCACAGAGGGTAGCAGGCAGCTTGAACAATTGAAGAGTGGTAATTGCAGGTCATTTTCTGGGTATAGGCATCTAAAGATCATTGCCAGGTCTGACTGCAAATAGAGTCTTCTGGAGCGGGTTGGAGAAGTTTGGAGTTGTTGGCTAAAGTTTTTGTAAGTTGCTACAATAATAACTTACAAACTTGTGACTTTAGGAAATGGTGCGGTTAGATAAATCTTTTCTCTCAACAATTGGGGAGGCTTACTTTTTACTGTGGGCGGCTTCAATAGAAACTTAAGTGGAACTTACAAAGAAGGGTGGTTCTGATAATCGATTCCCCATTTTTCAGGAACAATGTGCAAACTTCTTCAATTCACAAAATTAACAAAAAGCTCCCCTATTGCTACAATAATACTGGTGACTCAGTGATTGATGTAAGAGCAACTCCTAAGGCAGCAGTTAACTATAAAATTTGGTGAAATAATAATTGGAACCCAAAGTCTCCGGTGATTATTCTGAATTTCTGAATTAACAAAAACTTAGTAAGGTGCAAAGTCTCTTAGCCAGTCTCTTTTAGAACAACAATACCTCAAACTAAAGCTCAAAGTCTTCAGATTTTAGTATTTTACAGCCACTTTTAACAATAGGAATTTCCTTTTCAAAGCTTAAAGTATTTCAAAAGGTAAACTGAAAATTCAAATGGTGCACACAACAAAGCTATAAAATGAACTTAAGAATGATTAAACAATGCAACATAAGAAAACATTATTCAATTGCAAGACGTTCAACACAAAGTTTGGAAAGTCTTGCTTCTCTTATTCAATCTGAAATTACACTTTCAAACACAAAGTTTTCAACAATACAATATTGCAAGCATAGCCTCCTTGCGTAAAAACAAAAGATGAGTATTTACAATGAGCTCTCTCCTTTATATAGGAAAAGAGGAGAGAGAAAAGTGGAAACCCTCAACCACTTTTACTTATTCAACAACATATGACATTCAAAGTTGCACTGCCTAATGCACTTGCAACCTGATTGCATGAAACAACTATTCACACTTTCTGCAATTGCTTTGGAATAATTCTCTGCAGAACTTGTGGACATCAACTGTGGACATCACACTTTCTGCAAACTGATGCTAAGGCCTACAACTGTGGACATCACACTTTCTGCAAAACTTGTGCAACTGTTGCAGAACAAATTGTTGTGAAAAGCATGCAACACCTGAAAGCAGAAAAGTAGCTGATTTGGAATGCCTTTCTGTAGCAACTTGCGATTGCCTTTAGTCACTTTTTGCAACAACAGTGTATTAAGTATAAATGGATCCTGGAAGACCTCTGGAAGAGAAACCACAAATAAACTGATGCATTGAGATGGGAAGTATAAATAATTGCAGCTGAATAAGCTCTAGTCGCCTTCAAAGTGCTGCCTAATTACCTCATTAGCCTAGCAGGGCTGCTGCTAAAAGGCTAACCTCTGAAGGCCCACAACTGTGGACATCATACTTTCTGCAATTGCTTTGGGAGGATTTTCTGCAAAACTTGTGTAACTGGTGCAGAACAAATTGTTGCAAAAACCATGCAACACCTGAAAGCAGGAAAGTAGCTAATTTGGAATGCCTTTCTGTAGCAACTTGCGATTGCTATGGAGTGTCTTTTTTCAACAACTGTGTATTTTCTGCAGCAAGTTTGCCTACAACAAAATGATATTCTGTAGCAGCTTTGCCTACAACAAAGTGACATTCTGTAGCAGGTTTTCTTACAACAAAGTGACATTCTGCAGCAGGTTTGCTTACAACAAAGTGACATTCTGCAGCAACCATGTAACTGCTGTCCAATGACTTTCAGCAGCATTTGTGACTTCTCCAAAACAATTTTTTGTTTTTTACCAATTGTGCATGTAGCATGAGACAACTTTCTACATCAACAGTGACTGTTATTGAACAACTTTCAACCTTAATAATTTTTACATTGTTTGCCAGTGCTAAATCGCCAGATTTTTTTGGGTACTGCAAGATTGCTGTTTTGTCCAGGCATGTACCTGAAGCAAATTTCTTATGTGAATAATTATTCAATCACATGTTTGGCTGCAAGAATTGTTGAATGCATCATTCATCTGTGCTGGAATAAGCTCTCTTCTGGTATTCATGCATTCTTAAAATAAATTCTAGAATATCATTTGGACCTGTTTGGTTGCCCTGAAAGAGGAGTCAAAATATGCATATTCTATGTTTGGTTGCAACAATTGAAATAAGTTTTATTGTAAAATTTTAATAATTAAATTATTATTTTTAGTTTGGTAATATTTTAAATAAACAAGATTTTTTATTTATAAAAACTCATTTTTAATTAATTTTTTAAAAGCCAAATTATTTTAATTAGCCTTTATTTTGTTATTTAAATTGACTTAATAAGTGAAAGATACACCGCAACCTTTGAAATTCATCAAAATTCAAAGGACATATTGTATTGTATATTATAAATTTAATTCTAAATTAAATAAATTATTTTAATGAGTATAAGATCAAAACTATAACCATTTTATTTTAAAATATATTAAAGAAAATAAAAAATACAAATAAGTCAAGATCATTAATATGATATTTAAATGATCTTTCAACATAGTTTTAATTATAAGACTAAACACAAGATTTATTTGTAAACATAATTTTATGAAAGTTAAAAAAAAAATATATTAAACGTTAAATAATGTTGACCTAGTTTATATCTTATGATGAATGGAGAAAATAGTCCAAAAATGCATTTGAGTAACAAAATACAATCAAACGGCAAAGTCACGGACCTGACAACCCATTAAATTGAGTTCATTAAAAACTGGAATAAGAATAAGCTATCCTTATTCCATCTTTCTTTAGGAATTCCACTATGCTCATTTTGGGGTCAAATCAGGATAGGCAAATTCTAATTCCAATTTTGTATGTTGTAAACAAACATCAAATTGGCAAATACGGTTTTAGATTTTCCTATGCCTGCCCAATTCCTGCAACCAAATGGGGCCTTAAAGCCATACACAACCAACATCTTCACATGCATGCTCTCAATTTCCAAATATGCTACTCTTAAAAGCATGTGCATGAAAGGACTCCTTATTGTCTAAGAGACACAGTTGTTCTTCTGTTAGTCTACCTGTATAAATACTTGTGTTGTGGCAACTCCTCCACTTTAATTACACTGGCAGTTTCAAAACTACCATTTATGTTGACTGATGTTTTCACTCTTAACATTCTAATGATTGCTTATATAGTGGTTTTGACACTGCTGAAGTTTTTTAATTTGTAGTTTCTTTTCTGGTAGATGTGTTAGCAGGTGGTTTTGTCAGCATGCAAGAAATCCTCTATTTGATAGAGTCCTGTTGCCAACTCTTCCTTATTGGTTGATGAATGATTTTGAATTTCCCAATTCTTATGGATCAAAATATCTTGATTTCGCTCTCATCTGATGTTTAGGCGAGGGAAGAATGAGAGCAGATAATTGACACTGTTATTTCAGATCAGACAACATGATAATCGACAAATAAATTTAGCACGCCAAAGAGATAGGATATCAACTCCATGACCTTACCTTATACTAAGATTCTGTTGAAGAATGGAGTAAATCATGACAATTCAATTTTTATAGCAGGTCATAAAAATAGAATGTTTTCCTAGCATAGGTTTTCCAGTATGGTGGCTGCAACATACCAGACTCTGATGTCAACTATAACATGTTGCTATCCAATTAAACATCCCTTTGGGTTACAAGACTTTTTTCCCATGCAAGGTGTGGATGGCTATTACGTATCCCTTAGCAGTGTAAGAATTTTGGCTTTTGTGAACCACAATGATTATTGTTTTGCACTGTAAGTCTTTTTCCGCAATTTGTATAAGCTGCGTCATTTATGAATTTATTGCTCTGTATTTACTTTGTAAAATTGGGGACACTTTCCATGCCATGCTTATCAATCTCAAATTCTGATCTAGCTAGGGGAAATTCCTTTGGCCATGTGTGTGCTCCAATGCTGTAATTTGATTCATTCTTTTTTGAATTTCTTTGCTTTCGACACACTATTTAAAATTAGAACTGAATAAATGAATTTGCTTAATTTGTGATTTATACCTGGTCTGCAAGCTTTCATTGTCTCAGATCTAGAAAACCAAATCTTGTTGAAGAGTAATTTGAAGCATTAACTTATTAATTGATTGTTAAAACGGGTCTCACATTATATAATTACCTCAGTTGAGATTGGTACAGTCTGGTTTATAGTAAATACACTTTAGATGCTTGGCTGTGTAACAAATTTGTAGGAATCGAGTTCTTCAGAAATACACTTAAGTAAATTTTCCCTTGGGCCTTATAGAAGGCTGACAGGAATTGTAAATAGCATCAAGTTTTAATAATCAGAGTACTGTGGTAACTGAACTTGCAATCGATACTATAATCTAGGGCAGTGAGAGCTTATTAGTTTTAGCATAACTTGTCAACAAACCAAATGAGTTGTAGATATGTTCGCCAAGGAGTAATACTATTTAACAGGTTCCTTTGGCCATGTGTGTGCTCCAATGCTGTAATTTGATTCATTCTTTTTTGAATTTCTTTGCTTTCGACACACTATTTAAAATTAGAACTGAATAAATGAATTTGCTTAATTTGTGATTTATACCTGGTCTGCAAGCTTTCATTGTCTCAGATCTAGAAAACCAAATCTTGTTGAAGAGTAATTTGAAGCATTAACTTATTAATTGATTGTTAAAACGGGTCTCACATTATATAATTACCTCAGTTGAGATTGGTACAGTCTGGTTTATAGTAAATACACTTTAGATGCTTGGCTGTGTAACAAATTTGTAGGAATCGAGTTCTTCAGAAATACACTTAAGTAAATTTTCCCTTGGGCCTTATAGAAGGCTGACAGGAATTGTAAATAGCATCAAGTTTTAATAATCAGAGTACTGTGGTAACTGAACTTGCAATCGATACTATAATCTAGGGCAGTGAGAGCTTATTAGTTTTAGCATAACTTGTCAACAAACCAAATGAGTTGTAGATATGTTCGCCAAGGAGTAATACTATTTAACAGGTTCACTTTTTGATTAATTTATTTTTTCTGAAATTAACACAAAATCTTAAAAAACGCAGGAAAAGTAATTTAAGCTGTATTTATGATATTTGCGATAATGAAGGATGTCTCATAGGATCAGTACAGCAATCTTTGATGTATAAGCCTTATGATATTGTATTTAGCTGTGTCGACAGGTCGTGGTATTCTTGTATTAATCTTTATGAGTTTTTTTATGGCCTGCAGGTCCTTGATATGAGGAATGAAACAAGCTTGATTTCCTCTGAAGAGAGAGAAGGTAATTATATATTTTCCTTTGAGGTGTTGTAGGAGCATGAGTTTTATAGTTTGGGGTTTTCTATGTTTGGTGGTTTGAATTCATTCATATTTTATGATCTTGATATTTTTCTAATGAAAGCCAATATTTCTTTTAAATCCTCTAGGCCTTGGATACCTTAAGCTGAAGTTTTATCAGTGCTAACTATGCATCTCATCTTTTACTTGTTCAAATTGAGTTTAACTGTGCTTTTTTGAGATTTTTTGGCATTGCAAGAGGTAGATGATTATATTTATGTTACATACTTACCTAGCAGTGGACGTGATATCAAGAAACAATCTCTGTTTTGTGTCCCAGTGCTTCCCTTTAGTGTGGCATTCTGCAGAAACTCTGAATTCTGAAGCGGAACAATTTGCTTTTGAATAAATATTCTTTAATGTTTTTTATCATCTGTTTACAATTGTGGAAGACCATTAGTGTACGACTTTACATCAAATGTACTGTATCCCTTTGACAACATGAATATGCTTTTTAATAATAAATTAATAATTGTGAATGCAGTCTAAGTTGTTTATTCTTCTCTTCTTTTCATGGTTTAGGCAAAATGGTTGCTTATGCCATAAAGGAATTGATGATGTATTACTGATAAACCTGAAAAATAATTTACATTCCAAACCAATTTGGTAATTTTTTTACTATGAAATACTATTGTGTTGCCATATATTACGTGTTGTCCTTTGTTTTCAATGAAAACATGGGACCCTGATGACTGCAGTGTGAATGATATTACCTAATGCTCTAGGTGCCTCAATTTTGTTTGTATCCAGAATATATATGATATAATTACCTAATAGATGTTTCAGAATCTTCACAGTGTACCAAAAATGGATGCTGTATCAAATGCACATCTGAGTTGGGGTGGTGGTATTTGTCTTTTATTCACATCCTGTTCAGGCCCATAGAGTCATTAACATGGCTTTTATCTAAAAGCTTCATTTCATGTTTGCTTGTTAATCCTGAGAACATGGTGAAGATGGCATGGTATGGTGGGTGTTACTCTTGAGACTTGGTCGTGAGGTTGGAACCCAAGGGTAGAAGATTTGAACCTTGCATAAGGTGAATGAAAGTAATTGCAGTTTGAGCTTCCAAAAGAGTATTCTGCCACCTATTTGTTATTTCATTTTTGGCCTCCTCCAATGTCTTCCTTGCTGTGTGATTCTGAAGTTTATTGACCATCAGAGTCATTGGAATCCAATCAAAGTTATGGTATCTCCTTGTTCCGCGTGCTCAGTTTATGTTGCTTATGTCATTTTTGCAATTCACTAGTTCTTGTGATGACATTAACTGGTATTCATTGCTTCTGTCATATTTGCAGTTCATGAGAGACATTTACTTTCTATTGTTCTGTGCTTATCCATTTCATTTATGTGTTAGGAATCAAAATCTTGTATAGGAATTAATGTTGTGATTTTTTTTAATATTTGTGGGAATTGAAGTCTAATTTGTTTTTGTAATAATGGAAGTTTAATGTATACTCGCAGAGCTAGGAGGTGCAAGAGCTAATGTATATCTTAAGTTGATGAGTCTGATTGAATTTGTAAACTTATTTTGATTCTTTTCTGTTCTCAGAAGAAGATGATGAAGATTATGAGGATGATCGTGGAGAAAATCCAATTTTTGGATTCATGTTTGGAAACGTTGATAATTCCGGGGAGCTTGATGTGGATTACCTTGATGAGGTTTCTTACCGTTATTTTCTCTACCAGTTTGTCGTATTCTTTTATTTTGAGCAACAATTTCCCCATTTATGCCATAAATGTTTCTAGATCTATATTTCTTTTGTGCCATCGAAAAGTTTTATGTTTAAATTCACATTTGTGACCATTTATATTAGGAGTAAAATATGTTGGTGACTGTAACTTGTTTTTAGAGATTTTATGGGAAATAAATTATTACGAATTATGCATTAGTTATTACTGTTAGTTGAGGCTTGACAGTAGAAATAAAAAGGGTAATAGATCATAATTGAAAATTTCAAACTGCCTTCAATAAAACTCATCTACTTGTAATGTCCCCAACTAGGAGGCTGTCAATGTCCATCCTTTAACACAGAACTAGGGGGCTGTCAATTTCCATTATTTAACACTTTTACCATTTAATTAAATTAATTTGATTTAAGGAAACAACATGTAATCCATAGTACACTCAGTAGTTACATATTAAACCCCTATTCCTTACATTCCTCTAAGCTCAACCCTAAGGAGATTTTTGGATTTACTTGTTGTAGGGTGCTTGACACCAATCTATAATATGTTCCCTCAAGCCTTTGGGACCCTTTCACTATCATCTCTTGTGATTTATCTACCCTTTCTGGATATACATTGCCTCTCCCCACACCCAAGATATCTTCTCATGGAGCTATAGCAAGTGATTATGGAACAGGCTATATGTATATTAATATTTTCTGTATTGTAAATATGTATATATGTACATATAAAATATAGTATAAATATTCTATGTATATTTATGAATATATATGACCATATAATAATCTTTAATCTTCAAGATGATTTGGACATGTCATTTTTGGAATCTATGTTAATTCATAGATATTAGCCAAAACAATATATTTTAATCCTATTCGTTTTTACCTCTTCCTATAAAGAGAATCGAATATATCTTGTATTCTCAGATTGTTCATCCATCTAATAAATATTTGTCCAAATTTCTTTTTTGTCTCATTTATCTTTCTATCGACACCCCTTTAAACTTGTTTGTCCATCCATCTATAATCTTACCCAATAGGGCATGGATGGCATCAAAGGGACGTGTCTACTTGGCTAGTATCTCTTCACAATTGGATTAGCTAAAGTTCAGATCACACCCCTTCTATGTTATTGGTTTGGCCTTACCTAAATCACTATTGACCTATATTCCTTTTTTTGATCGGCAACAATTCTGATTTTTAATTGATAATAGAAGAGATATTACATTGGAATGCCATTTGCATAATTTGGCCAAAAGCTTTACAAACTTCTATCTTCCCTACCCTAGGGACATATATAGATATTAAACAAAAAAGGGCATTAACACCCAATCAAAAACATCATCCCAACCCACAAAAAGGAGACGAAGTTAATGCCAAAAGGCAATGACGCAGACAACCACCAACGACCACATGTGGTTAATCCTTAAACCATTGTGCTGCCTCCTCCTTCGTGTAGTTTGGAATGGCACGGTCTTCTTGCACTGGCTTTGGCATGCCAAGAGGCCTGGTTCCTTGGCGACGCTTGCTGCCCATTTCACTTTGAACTCTTCTCTCAATTTGGTGTAGCAGGGGAACATTTGGTGCTAGCACGCTCTTACGAGGTGTCACCTTCATGAATCCCTGCCTCTCCTTGCTCAAAACCTAGATCTTGCAAGAATTTCACAATCTTCTTCCACCCTTTCTTTGCCTGTGGTATGTGCACCCCTTTTGGATTTTCCGATGACCAAACAATTAGGGCTTGGATTGAGGAACCCCCTTCCCCAATCAACCTCCATGGCTCTTGTCCCATCTCCAAACCCACCCAGAACAACTCTGTCCATGATATCCTCCAGCCCTTGCAACCATTGTGTGTCGACGCATGCAGCCACAACCCTACTGACTTCCTCCTTGGTCTCACCAACTGTCAGAGGCAACACCGCAAAGAGTGAAGCGACATCCAAGTTGGAGTGTCTCCTCCACTAGGATTCTAGATATTCCATTCCGTACATTTGCTAGATGCCATCCAAGAACTCCTTGTCATCAAACAAGAAGATGTTCTTCAGACGCCTCACCGTAATCTTCCCTACATATGATTGCATTTGATTGTCTGATTCAAGCGCAAAGTTAGCCTCCACATCCATCTCTCTGCTAAAAACCCTGAGAAATGCCCTTCCTTCCCTCCTTAAAATCACACACTTCGAGCATTCTAAGCCTTCTCTACGCGGGGTGCCATTTAATAATTTCAATCATTGTCACACGTGAGGGATTGATCTTTCGTGAGTGCTACCGAGATTCATGATTCATGATTTGAGTTGTACTCCCATTATACTCGGTTAAACACCTTTTTTTGACCCTTTCATTTCTGTTTTCCAATCTTTATTCCAAGTCTAGAAGCTTAAGGTCTTCAACAATTTCATTTTGAATCCCCAAAGCTGCATTCCCACCCATGTTGGCTAGTTTGTTTGCCAGTTTGTTTGCTTCTCTGTATACATGGGAAACCTTAAAGTCCTCGAACTCTAGTAATAGGCATCTAATCTGCTTTATGTGCTTGTCAAGATGCCATGCTTCCAGCTTCCCTTTCTTGATTCTGTTAGTGATCATCTCTGAATCTCCATTTAAATGTACTTGACGGATGCACAATTTAACACCTAAGACTAAAGCCTCTTTAGCCGCTTCACATTCTGCCACATTATTTGTTCCATCCCTCAGCTGTTTGGCCACAAAAGCAAGGGTGTTGCCCTTGTAATCTCTTGCTATACATCCACAACCGGAGACCCCCGGATTTCCCTGAGCTGCCCCGTCAAAGTTGATATTCACCCAACCTTCCTCTGGTGGTAGCCAACACACCTTTGCCCTTTTCTGTTTAGGATCAGCCCTTGAAGGCCCATTAACAGGCCTTTGACCTATATTCTTTCATTGTTTACTAATGCTCATTAAATAACTATTCATATTATTGACATAACCATTGTGTTTGTCTTTATCGCCTCTTCTTAGCTGTTGTTGTCAATTAGTTACTTTTCACTCACAAATTGTCAATTATTTATGGATATGTCTTCATTTGACTGTTTTAGCTGCTTTTAATTCTCAACATTAATATACTTGATAAATAATGGAATAAAACCCTCAAATTTTGCATACCAACTAAATAAAATAAGTTTATAACTTGATATCTTTGGGCTCATTAAGTTCACAAGATGACCTCTCAGAACTAAACCAAATAATCCAATAGACCCCATTAAATAAGCAAAATGAAGTAATCGTTATATTTTAATGTAGCCATTCAGAAACCAGGTAACCAAGTTGCACTTTTATGTTACTCATAAACTTCACAGGCTGGTAGAATACACCGCTCTGATACCACTGTAATATTCCTCTCGGATATTATATCTAGTTTTTTTAATTGATCCAACAGACTATATTGGAAACCATGCATTATCAGACTGAAAATGAACAATACATTTAATTCTTCAGTAAGACAATAATAAAATCCCATCGTACTGACATAGCTTCCAGTTGGATTGGATAACCAATAATATGAATCTACAGCACAAGTGAGACACCTTAGTGACATCTCATAGACAATGGATTTTTTGCCCTCAAACCTGTTGAAAGCTTGAAGCTTCCAAATTCCCAAAGAGAACAAGAATCAAATATAAGCCAAGCATGAAGAGAACAAGCTTCTGAAAGCTCTTTTATAACACATCCCTGAGACTCTTTGCCTCCCCTGCCCATCTCTTTGTATTTCTTTTCTCAGTCTCGTTTATTTTCACTTTTAAACTTAATAGACTTTATTATACTTTTTATTAGGCTCCATAAAGTCATTTTAACACTTTATTAAATAATTATGCTAAGTTGTCATTTAATTTGCTATAATTTGACAGCTCAGAATTTAATTATTTAACTGATTATTAATGTCCCATAAAGGAGACATTACATTGGGTTACTGTCTTTGGAGACTTTATTAGGAACTTGTTAACCTTACTTCTCTGTTTTATATATTGATGATATTGGTTCCTGTTCCAGAGATACTTGACTGCTCCCCTTTCTCCATGTTGGAGATTCTTGGTTACTTCCGTCTCTTTACACTTACTTGGCAGGGAGTTAGTTTTTATGTTTTTAAGATGTATTTTTCCAAATTGCTTTTCTGGACTTTATTGATTGTGTTTAAGTACTGCAATTTAGCGTCACAGAAATTTACAGAATATTGCAGGTACTTATCTGTGTGGAATTTGCTTTTCTTTATCAGGCTCTGTTGCATTCTAAACAAGGTCCACCGAAGTTTTCAGGATGGGTATGACAGGATGGGAGGACAAGTTTTTGGGTTGACAATTTTTTTTGCTAATATTGGGGATGGCAAGGGGGCGACAAAGGGGATGTCTATATAACAATATGGAAAATTAAAATAGGTAGAGAAATTCAAAATATTTATATGATGACATGGATAAAGCATGCATTTATACATAATAAAATCTTAATACATGAGAATTAGCAGAATTCATAAGCCAATTTGTGTAATTTTTGAGAGTGAAAGTCAAATTCCTATAGAAGTCAAAGTCAAAGTTGAAATTTCCTAGGTATCTCATATCTCTGAGATGTCTCGGGATGGGGATGCCTAAAAAATATCGAGGATGCATCCTCGGGTAACATAAGTTTTAAACAAAGCATTGCCTTAAACAGTGGTAAGTTGTGAGCCTTTTATTTTGGCAGGTCTGGGGTTCGAATCTACTCAAGCTTAACAAATTATAATAATTAACTAATTTCAAGAAATAATAATAATTAATCTTGGCTTTGGCCTATTGCTCATCAAAAGAAAAAAAGACCAATTCTAAATGGAGATTTAAATTTCATCTTTATATTTTATAATTTTTGGATGTTCTGGTCCTTTTGGCAGGTTTAATTTGCTCTGACATATGCTAATTCATTGGTGAACTTTAATACATTTTGTTTCTGTATTTCCTTGCAATGAGCTGAAGGTAGGATAATGCAAAAACACATACACTGGTGATTCTGGCAGGCAATTGATATTAATTTTTGTGCAATTAATGATTCACAAAGGTGCATTAACTTATAGAACAGTGGTGTAACTGAAAGATTCCTTTAACGATAAATCCAGTTCTATTTGCAAATATTTTTGTTCTTATATCAGCATTTGTTGTAAGGTGCAGTCTTTTCTATCAAGCTTCTCTCCCTAATTTATAATAGCGTATTAAAGTTTTGCCTAATTTGGAGTAGAGAATCAAGTCTTTTTAAAATCCTAACGGTGTTTGTATCTCACAGGATGCAAAGGGACATCTTTCTGCTTTGGCAAACAAGCTTGGGCCATCTCTTACTGATCTTGAAGTATAACTGATGCTTTGTGCCTTGGCATACTTGAGACTTTTTTTTCAAAAATAGCTGTGGGTAGGAGGTGGGTTTGGAACTAATGTCATTCTGATCTTTTGATTTCTCTGTTCTACAGGAATCTGTCAAAGAAAGACCATCAATTTTTTCAGATACGATTGAGCAAGGTCTATTCCATGATACTTTATTAAGAAAGAAAGTGATGTATGCATCTCAGTTATTATTGTTGCAAACTTATGACTCTTAGGAGTGTGGCATGTTTGGCACTGATAATCTAGGGTCATTTATATGCTTTCAAAGCCTAGAGATTATAAATTAAAATTGTTGAATATTCTTATTTTGGGAATTATAGCTGTAATTATTCTGTAAAAGATTATCTTTTCAATCCATTGATGAGTTAGGTATAGCAGTTTATACTTGGTACATTGATTTAGTAATTAAAAGCATATGGTCAGCTAACACAACCCCTTTAATCACTCTGACATGATATCATTTAATAAAAACATGATGTCTGATCCTCTAGGAATCTTTGTGAAATTTATAGGAATAAAATGTTCTTCATGATTAGATATGTTAAACTAAAAGGCCATCTTGAATTGATAAAAAATTAAAAATGAAAGATAGCTCCAGTTGCATCATCCCAAGCATGTAATACTTGTCTTATAAACCAGTTGAAGAATGGTCCACTCTATTTATAGGAGTTCAAAGAAATCTCTAATCCTCTATCCTCCTTGCCATTATTGTCCCTGTTCTCTTAATCTTTATGCATATTAACTATTCCAATATTATTTCTAGGACTCGGGATATTTATGGGCATTCCCTTTCTATGTTCATTCTTTTCGGCTTGCACTCCTAAAGAGAGTATTCATTGGAACATGGAAACATGGAATTTTGATTTAAATGATGAGGAAATGTATTTAGGGAACAGTTCAAACACTGAAAAAAAGTAGGCAAAAATATGTCCAAGGAAGTTTGCAGTTTTGGTTTATTAAATTATTTGAAGGTTGGACTGATGTGATATCCCCACATTGCAAATGTATATTTTTATAATGAATAAATAATCAAATAGTTAAATAATATTAAAATAAAAATTAAATAAATAATAAATAATAAAATATAAATATGATTTATATAATGATTGAACTAAATATGAATTAACATATACAAAAGGATCTTTGTCTATGAATATAGCCATATTATAGGCAACAATCAATTATTAGATATAGCTTAAATAATTACTTTTTATATATATTCGTTTGAAGACATGACAGGGATTTGGGTGTTAGTTGTACATATAAGATATTGTGCATCGAAATAAAATTTCTTATAATGTTTACAGGCAACCATGGATTATTAATCATGGGTTGAACAGCAGCGTTAATTAATATAAATGTAGCGATTGTGAATAGAAGTCAGCGCCACAAGACGATGACTATCGCAGGTATGAAAGTAATAAGTTATCTTGCCATTAGTATGGAAGATGCGATGTCTACAGCAAATAATACATGACTATGGAGTTTTATATGGAAATAAGTTTTATAAGATAATCATTATAAATACAGTTCCAGCGATAGGTATATTTGAGGCTGCGAGAGACAAAGAATGGGGGAAAAAGATACATTCGGAAATATGAATATATCAAAGATAACATGTAGCCTAAGGAAGTGACATAACAGTCAATGGCAATTTCATGGAGCGTCATGAAGTAGTGAACAACAATAAATTAAGATCCACGCAAGTCTTAGAATCTGCAGTTCTTAAGACTGTCTGGCAGCCCGAGAACCATGATACTTAGTTATATTAACTACCGGCAATTAAAGATTGGATGATGAATTACCGATGAATACCTTTCTAGCATCACCTGACAATAGCATTCAGTGATAAATGTCAGATAAAAATAGGAATCACAAAAGCAAATATAAAGTATTTGATATTTGTTATACAGGGGCTATGAAGGAAAAAGAAATGATACGCATAGCATTGATATCCTCAGACTAATATATCTGTTAATAAACTAATAAACAGATGATAGTTTGTGAAATCAAAATGAAATGCTATTAAAAGAAATTAACCAAAACAAAAGGTGCATTTCTCCATGTTGAAAAGACATGACTCCAAACAAAGTGAGATATAAATGAAAGATATTTTTCAGTTATCAAAGCGGGAGATAAGCAGATGAAGAGAAGAATAATAAAGTCTTAAGAAGGCAGCACGAATTATAACCGGAAGAATATAACGTAGGAAAGAGGATATACAAGGCTGAATCAGAAGTTATAACCATCGAACAGGTAGTAAACAGTTGGGAACATATTCAGTTAACACTGAACACCTCAACACTTACTGATAGCATTGGAAAGAGTCTTCGAGTATTCTAAATTCATTCCTTGAAATCTCAGATAAACAACAAAAATCATATCCTTCTATTGAATCCATTGCCAAACTCGGCAAATTCATTTTCTGAATAGAGACAGTGAACATGACTCTTTCACAGTCAGCAAGGAGTTAACAATCCATATAAAGGAATCCTGGTCTGGAATAAAGGTCTTAGTTTATATAGGTGCATACCTGATTGGAGAGGATAATGTTTAGAACTCTATATATCTAGGAAGAAGAATAAGAGTGCATATAATTTTATTTAGTAAGGAAACTTGTGACATATACATATTCTCTACTACTATCTACTACTGGGTCTAAGAGTAAGCACTTGATAAGCAAGGAGGTGATTGTCCCTAATCTTCCAGGTTAGCAGAGAAGAGGTCATTAGATATGAAGACTTATATTGGAAGTTACTAATAGAACAAATAATTTCTATATATATATATATATTATTGATTGATTGGGGAAGAAGTGATACTGCACATAATTTTGTTATTTATTTTATGTACAAGAATTTGAAAAAAATAAGTGAGAAGTAAAGAAATTATCCCAATACTAAGTAGGGACATTACAACTGAATAATTTGCAGAGGAAAATTATTTAAAAACTTTCTTAGCATTCTTGAACATTTTTGTGAAATTTCCGAGTCTGATCTTATTAGACAAGAAAAATACGTTTTCTTTTACCAAATTTCTTCAAACGATGTTGTGGTAAGAATATTCCACTAAGTTTCAAACAAATGAACCTAAACTTAATACAAGTTTTGCTTTAGTTTTAAATTCTGAGAATGAAACAAACCAAGAAATTTTAGGGAGGACTTTTGTCAAAGATTCTTTTTATCTCCTCTGAAGAAAACATATTAGAAAATGTTTTCTTGTATTGATAAGGATTCTAATTTATGTATCCATAACCATACAACATTCCTTCAAAATCAAATTACTCTTCCAAAGCAGACAACCATTAGACATCTAGACATAAAACAGGCAAAATGTTTCACTTCACCTATATAGTAAAGGACAAAGCTATTTTTGGGTAGAAGTACATATAATCTGTTGAATGACACCTGGCCACACAGTTAAGGAAGAACATAATTTTTTTCATCTAATATTCAAAGTTAGTTTACTTAGATAGCTCAAATGAGAAGTTTACTCCAAATAAGATCAATACAGCACCTCCACACAAGCAGTAATTATATTTAACTTCTTATTAGCATTAACCATCAATAACATCTTAAATACTAACACTAGAGGCCAAAAATGAAAGACCAAGAGTCACCACTAAGATTTTACAATGGATGTCACTTTCATGGACTTGGACTTGGAAATCTACAATGAGAATACAGGGATATGACTGATAGAGCTCAATCTCTTGGAAAGGAGGAAGATAATATGATAAATTTGATAAGAATTACAGGGTGGTGATAAAAACAGATATAAGAGAATAATCAATATATTTTAAGAATCTGTGATATAGCATTGTAGTAGAGAGCAGCACAAAACTATGGAAAGAGTTCAAGGATGGAAAAATTAATTAAGAACAGATAACAATTTACATCCAGGTGAGATTCCAAAAGCACGTCAATGGCATTCTTAGATTTAGGAACTAAACATTATTTTTAGGAGTTGGGACAATGGTGGAAATGCCAAGTCAATGTTATACCTTCTTTGTGTTAATTTTTAGGATCGTTTTTGCAAATGTAGAGTCATAGCCATTGTTATTGATGATCTCCAAATGCAGATTTGGATCTCATATAAATATGAGAGGAGACATGTAGAGACATGTCTCTTGGTGTAATCATTATTTAAATAATATTATATTAACATGAATAATAATAATATGTATAACAATATACATATAAATATAATATAATATAATATATATATATATATATATATATATATATATATATATATATATATATATATATATATATGTATGTATGTATTATATAAACTAATATTATTATTAACATGGACAAGTATATATATAGGAAATGATGATTACCAGTAACAATAATGTATATTAGATTGAATCAATCCGACTGAAGCTACAACTTTAACACTCCATCTTAGTTAGGGAGGATTGATATAGATCACATTATGCTCTCAAGTATATGAAGAGATATCATCTCACCTTTTATAACACACAATTTAAGTAAATTCCATAACTTTAATATAGGCTTAAACACCACCTTAAGTGTGGTCTATAATAGTAACTATGTCATGGTGTCCGATAAGATCTCGCCCAAAGAACCTTAACAAGTTTGTTATCATGGTGTCTAGAAAAATCCAGCCCATAAAACCATGTTGAGTTGGTTATCATACTGTCCGGCAAAATCCGGCCCAAAAAACCATGATAACAGGTCTACCTTTTATAAGATCGCCACCTTACAATGGTTTCCTTCTGTCTGTTCTTTATCATGACTTCCAACACTCTGGGACAACTAATGAAGTCTGTCATGATAACAGGTCTACCATTTATAAGATCGTTATCTTACAATGTTTACCTTCTGTTTATATATGTCAATGAAAGATTGTCACCTTTCATTACATATCATATGTGAAATAGTGACCACCATGAACCTAGTTAGAGGGTGGAACAAGGGCTTACCTTAATTTTCTCTCACAGAGAAGAATGCTTTACAAGAAGTTTCACTTAGAACTTCTCATAGAGAAGATATCATTTACAAAGGATTGCACCACAAAAAAATTCTCCCTTTGAACCATGATCTTGGGAAGTCAGGTCCACTAGGTACTCCTTTAGAGACTCTCTTCCCTATGGATTCTTGTCAGACTCACTCTGAATCAGATATCTAATTTTCTGGTGATAAGTCATTACTTCCTCATGATATACGTAGGAGTGGGCCCATCAAAATCATGGAGTTACACACATGTATTTCTAGACTCCTTCTGAGTATCAATCTTCTAAGCTCCTATGTCGCCTTAGAAGAAATGTCGTATTCCCTCTTAATGTAGAAGAATCTCATAATCCTAATCATCAAAGATGTTTGCTTCAAGAGCCTCACTTTATCCATCTTGATCATTAGGGTCTTTAGAGCTACTATCATTAGATTGAATTTGCACAATATTTGGTAGCATATGTAAAGTACCAACCTTCTTTTCCTATAAGAATATCCTTAAACATAAAAGAAAAGATCAAGGCAAATAACCCTTATAGTATGTATAGAAAAATAAGAGAGGATTACAAAGAGTAGATAAATGTAAAATATAAAAATACTTATCTGCACATAAATGTAAAAATTGTTTCATTTAGATTATTTGAGAATTTAACATCTCCCCTCTAAATAAGGTTCAAGTGAGAATGGAACATTGACTATTATTCCCTCGACAATGTAAAATTTTCACTCATTCTTATATTGTTGAACAATTTTGTAAAAAATAGAACAACTCCTTTCTAAGTTCCAACTTGCTCTTTTAGTCCATTGAAGGTTCAAACATTTATTTAGTTTAACAGTAGAGCGAACATGTCCTTCCATTTATCAAACTTGTCCAGAATATACCTATATCTTGATTAAGTATGATTGTGCCACATGAATGACTAAAGAACTCATACGTCAAGTTTCTTTCATCAAGGAGAGACTCGTAGATGGTTCAAATGAATTCTTAAAAACTTCATTAACGTCTCACAACAACTCAAATTTCCTTACAATAACTTTTGCAAATGCAAGTGACATCATTTAGAAGTCATCACTTCCTCATGGTGTACACAGGAGGTAGGCCCATTAAAATCACATGGTCACGATGCATGAATCATTGTCCTCTTGACATCGACAATTTATTGATCACTAGAGAAATCCATCTCAACATTGTTTACTCTCTCTTAATCAATAAGACCGAAATCATTTAAGGTGACAGACTCATATCCTCTATCTATGCCTTCTCTTTCAAGGTTGCCTCTACTGAAATGTCACTCCCTCTTTTTCCTACAAGAACATTTGTTGTGAGGTTTTCACACATCACCCCAAAATCTTGGGGACCCCCTTTTTAATCGCCTTTAGGGCCAGTGGAGAAGGTTAGATGTATTTTTCACCCGGTTTCAACTTGATTTTCCAGAGCTATCAGTTCTATCCTTAGGCCGAATAAGTTCAAAACTGATTTCAACTTGGCAGGATAAGATTGTGAATTTTGTACTTAGACGATTTCTTTTGAAAATTTGGATTTAATTGTAAATTTGAATGATTTTCAAATAAGGAAAGGAAATTTTTCGTTAGACTTAGGTTCTTGGAAAATCTTTTTTTTTTTTTTTGGTGAAATAGAATTTAATTTTGTAAGATGAAGTTAAATTGCAAAATCGATTTTTACTCTAGAAGCAATTTTATTTTTTGTCATAAAATTTTAATTATTTAGCAAAATCGATTTAGAGGAAAATTGCAAAAATTGGCTTTAATAGATTAAATTTGCCTTGAAAGCTTTTGGTATTTAATGAAATTGGTAAATTAATATTAAGAAATGGCTTTTGGTTAGCCAAAATTCAACTTCAAGGATGTATTAATTAGCAAACCATCATTAAATAGAAATTTTTAGCATCCCCAAGGCACCATTCAATTTCGTTTTGCAATTTGTGGTTAATTAGTAAATTAAAAGTGCAGTTTTCATTTTAGAAAATTAAAATTTTGGCAAAGTATTTAAAGTGGGCCACTAACTTAGCTTTAATTTTGGTTTTTTTCCTCTATAGGACCAAGTCGGCCAGCCTGGGAGGAAGGTGAAAGCTGCTATAAAGGGAGTCCCCTCCCATTTCATTTTCATCAATTCATTTGCTCCTCATGCTTGGGCGAATTTGAAGCAAGGGCAGATTTCCAGACTTGGCCGAAATTGGTGGAAGGCAGTTTTTTGGCGATTTTTGGGCAATTTCTCCATTGCCATTGTTGGGCGATTTGTCTAAGGGCCAGATTTTTTGTGTTTTTGGGGATTTTTGCTCCACTTTGTGGGCTGCGATTTGTGCCCTAGGTGGCAGATTTTACAGATTTTGCTCCTTCTTTGCTTGGGCGAATTTTGTGGAAGGGCAGATTTTTTTTCATGCTTAGCCGAATTTTGTGGGAGCCGAATTTTGTGGGGGCCGAAATTTGTGGAAGACAAAATTCTGATTTTCTAGAGGGGCTGCAATTTTTTATATCAGATTTGGGCAATTCTGTTGGGAGAAAAGATACATATGAAAGTTTGATTTTTGCATAGAAGGCAAGTGTTGGATAAGCTTAGAGGCTTTGTTTTCTAATTTGCAAAGGGATTTGTAATTCTTTGATGTCATATGCCGGGTTCCGAAAAGTTGCTGTAAGATTATTAGTTAAGGTGAAAGTCATCATCTAGAGTTGCAAGGAGTGCTTAAGCTGACATCCATTCTTTCGCTCTTTTCTAAGAATTGCACTACTTGGTTCTTCTTGCCTTTTGGTCCACCACTCTACCATCCCGTAATAGGGCGACGAGCATGGAGGATGATAGTGCAAGTAAGAATCCCAAGCGGGCAAACGCTAAGAAAGACAAAGAGGATATGACGCCCAAAACTTCCTTCTTCTCGAAAATGAAGAAAATAACCGATACTAATATCGCTACAGTGGACATGATACGGATGAGGGACAGACTAGAGGAAGGACAATCCCCCTTGGCAAAGAGGATATACAAGAGCGGAATTGTACATGCAGCAGCTTTTCCTCCTACTTTGCCTTGTCCGGAATTGATTATGGAGTGTGCATCCAGATTTGATCTAGATAGTAAATCCATCATTTTTGGCGAAGGGAAGAGAGTGTTGGCCAACATTGGCGAACAAGCGATTGAAGAGACATTTAATATTCCCCAGAGCAAGGGCATGACAGTTGTAATGGTGGATCAGGCGGCCAAATCATTTCAAGGTAACCAAGAGGCCTACTTCCCACATCTAAAGCGGAATTGGATACACGAAGGAAGGAAAGGAGTTAACAAATCAACAAGGCTTACAGTGGCAGATTTCAAGCCGGAATATGGCGATCTCATTGTTCTTCTCAGCCGGATCATGGGCCTAGCTCAAGCTATGCAATTCGAAAACTGGATGTACTTCTTCATTGATGAAATTGAAAAGGAAAAAGGAAAATTTGATTGGGCTAGGATCATAAGTGAAAATTTAGAGTTGCAACTTAGAACAGTTCAAAACCAAAGGCAATTCTACATGGGATCCTATCTGTTTTACTTAATTGCTAGATTGTATGAGAGTCCGGGACTTAGGGCCTTAGGAGAGATTGGTAATGGGCCGGGGCAATATTTGGTGCATGAATGCTATCCGCAGCTTCATTTGCACAATAACAAGGATTACAAGATGTTTTGCGATGCATTCGCCATGAAGACAGTAAGGGTATTACAAGGGGCGCCTGCTAAGAGACTTTCATCGGAAGCAGAAGCAAGGATTAAGAAGTTTGGGAGTTGGTTCATCCAATTCCCGCAATTCACATACATTAGAGTGGCAGGAAGTACAGTTTGTCCCAAGAGGCTTCCAAGATACCCGCCCGACAAGGTAGTTTTGATGGAATTGGCTAGGCAGCTTGAGCACTATGATAGAGTAATGAGGAATGAGGGGAAAACAGGCGTTTCCTTCTCAATTATAATTGGCAATGATAGTTGCCCAAATCAGGCCGCCTTTGAGGCTGCGGAAAAGGAATTGGAGTGGTATCATCTAGGATGGTACAGAGCAAGGCAAGGATTCGACCCTGTTGGTCTTATCAAGGCATCTCATGGAAGCGAATTTAAGCATGTTCCCACTATAGAGGACTTTTGGGCCAATGCAAAGGATGATTTTCACGTGAGAAAGCTAGCTTTCTCGAGATTGTCGGTGAACATGATGAGAGATATCAGATGGAGAGGCCTTGATATTCCCGATCAATTGGAGAATGATCGTAGTGTGTTGAGAGAAGACTATGAGACAGTAGTTGGAACAGAGTTGAATCCAGTGGATTGGGACGATCATCAGGATCCTTCCTTGGAGGCAGTCACAAGGACAGTTGATTTGCATACCGAGTCGTGGTATAATGCCAAGTTGAGAAAGCTACAAAGACAAAAGGTTCTCCTTACTTATGAGATGATGAAACCGAAGGAAGGTCTAGTAGAATCAATCGGACAGAAGGGTGAAGGAAGTGGCCGGCAATCGGAGGCAGTTAGAAATAGCAAGAAGAGGGCTTTGGAGGTAGAGAAAAGCCAAGAACGTTCGGAACCTCCAGCCAAGAGACAGCGGGCAGCGCCGTCAAGGGAGAGTATAACTAAGGCTAGAAGCCAAGAGGTCAATTCGAGTGATAAAGGGGCCGCAGTGGAGGTGAGCTCTGATTCGGAATCAAGTGGCTACAGTGAAAGTACGGAGTACTCCCCTCTCTCGGAGAACCAGCAAGGAAATATGGCAGAAACTAGTAGAGAAGAAGATGGGCCGATTGATATTGAAGAGATAAGTCAGGCGTCTAAGGCCGTTGGTGATGCTTTGTTGGTCGAACCGAATCCGGATTTGGGGAGATGCACTGCACCACTATGGTTAAGGCAAATGCTTATGCCGAGAGGCGAGGTGGTAATGGCTCACGCAGTTGATGATATCCAAGGACTAATAGAAAATGATGATAGCGAGAACAAAAAACAGATGGCAAGTACGGTGGCAAGGGTAATCAGAAGCGACAGTGATGGTCACCGAAGGGTTCAGATTGCTATACCAACAGTCAATAAGGCAGCGGATGAGATTGCAGCCCAGGAGTACGAAATAGTAGAACATAATTTGGGAATAAATACAGATGATATGGAATGTGAGGAGGTTCAGGAAGGCATAGCATCAATCAGAGAAAGATTGAGGAAGGCAAACGAAAGGATAGTAAAGTTGGAGGCCGAAAACAAATATTGGAGAGATTGCCAGCCAATCCAACAGCTGCATCAGGCAGCCCTTCCTCAAGACAGCGGGAGCAATTCAGAAGAGGTATCAGCTCAGTTACATGAAGTAAGGGGTTGGATCTATGATACAATCCAAGATGGGCGAAATTTCTTGCCCTCCTTCATCTCAACATTCCAGTCATTGGTGACTGTTAGAAACAAATTCAGATTATTTGAAGAGGAATGGAAGAATTTTCTTCCCATCAAGGATTTGGTTATTCCTAGGCTGCAGGCGTTCATTAGGCTACCAGAGGCATATTTGGAAAGAGCCCGGTTGGTTGATGAGAGAGGATTGAGCATAGTTGAATCTTGGTATGTCGCATTGACTACCAGATTCAGAACACTTGAAGAAATTCATGATGAGATTGCACAACACGGCCCAAGCGTCGACACTTCCATTTCGACCATGATGAGCGACGTTGGGGTGGCACTTGATTTTGAGGGTATTAGAGAGGAGGATGTCAGTGAGACAGGATTTGGATCGAGATTGGATGAGTTAGGAAAGGCTGCCGTCAAAAGGAAACATCTAAACACCCTTTCCTCACTCAATGCTTTTATTGGGTTTGCAAAGGAATATGAGAAGGATCACGAAAGATACTACAAGCAGCAAACAGCGTGGCAAAGTCGGCAGAACTCCGAGCGAAGCACACACCTTGTCCTCCTATGGAAGAAGTTAACGAAAGGCTAGCTAAGTTCATTGCCTTAGCTAAAAGAACAAAAGAAAAAGGAAGAATTATATTAGAAGATCATCTTATGTAAGCCCAAGTGGCAACTTTCTCTTTCTTCTAGAATAGGACAAGTGTTTGTTTCTGATTGGCCACCATTTTGGTGCCTTCTCATTGGTTGCCACTTTTGCACTTTTTTCATTGGTCCATTGATGAGGTGGCATCTTCTCATTGGCCGATGGGGTGGCAACCCCAATTAGGGTTTTGGGATCCAATCTGGATCGTCGATCTTGTTTTGATCTCTACCGTCCATTGTATTTTGGACCTCTATATAAGGCCATTGGCTCTCATTTGTAAAGGGAAGGGGTTGGAGAAATTGTTGCGAAAATAATACCAAAGTGCTCTCTTTTTCATTGCATGTTGACTAAGAACATTGGGTGTTATTGCATGTTTTCTACTTCCACATAGTTAAATTTTCTTTTCAAGTTGAAGCAATTTCATTTCAAGTTGTTAGAGTAAGAGTAAAATAAAATGGATTGTTGCATGGTAGCTTTGGTAGATGTTTGATAGGGGTCAACACTAGGCCACTAGCATCCTAGCGGCTGGTTGGGAGGCTTTGTGTGGTGATCTAGTTTACTTTCCTTTGAAGCGTTGCATCTATGGAGGTAGGGCCGCTAGTTAGCCTTCATTAGATTCGATCCCCGTCCATCTGCTAACCTTCCATTCTTAGGAGTAGGAGTAGTTGAGCAACCAAATTTCATGCTTAGAAGAGGTTAGTTAGAGAAGTAAACCAAAACATCGGCATTCTCACCTTCCATTGCCATTCACCCTACATTGCCATCATCGCGCCATCAACATCATCTAGCATTCACACCGAACCACCATCTCCATTTTCTCACCAAGATCCAAATTTTTCTCAAACAAGAAAACGTGAGGCCGCCTATGTGATTACCAGCAAATCACATTGATAAAACTGAGCGAGTATCCAACGGTGTAAGGAACATTGGAGTTATACTCATGTCCCATGAGAGATAACTTTTCAAGAGAGGAATTGTGTATTTGATATTCTGTATCAAGCATCCAATTACTAATATGTTATGTAGTGACACAAAACTCGCATCAACAACATTCTTGAAAGAAAAAAAGATTAAGGCACATGGCTCTTATGGTATATATAAAATACAAATAAGATAGGGACTTCATTGATTGAATTAAATAATCAAGGATAATAAACTATTCTTGATAATAATATAAGATTAGTACAATGCAATATAGATAAATATCTAATTTAAAGATATACTTTAGTCTATATTCACTTATATTCATAAGATATTATATTACTATCTTGTTGCACATCAACTAATCCTCTTACATTTAATAATATCAAACCATTAAATTAAAGGATATTTTTATATTTTCATTTATTGAAATAACATAACATAATACATCTTATCTTTCATACTCTCATAATGAATTTCTTTATATTTGTTGAATTATTAAATATCATTTTTGAATGAATATATATATATATATATATATATATATATATATATATATATATCAACTAATCCTTTCTTTTTAACAATGTCAAATTGTTTTAATCTCATTGCTAAATTAAAATATTATCCTCAAATATTTGCATCTATATATGTTTTCATATTTAATTATATGCTTACTATATATCTATAGCATATCAATAATGTAGGGATTTTTTAACAATATAAAAAAACTTTAAATAATACACCCATACTTACCTTGATGGGATCAGGACTCGACGTCATAAACAACCTCCTTGATGTGTCTCAGTGCTAAATTGGCTTGTCTTAATCGCGGTGTGTGACCCTGGCCAACCTCGTGGCTTTCCTTCTCAATAAACCTGTGAGATTAAACAAAAATTAATAAGGGTGTGTAAAGAAGTATAAAATGTGACACTAATCGCACGTATATCCTATCGATGTGGAACCCTAAACCTAAGACGCTTGGACAAATTATCAGGCGACAAATCACTCATCAAACGTGGCACCCTTGCCAGGGGTTATATCATCCTTAGAACTTATTTAATTCAATAGCCCATCACTACCTTGGGAGAGCTCATCGCTCCCCAAGTCTATGCTGTCAATTTCCAACTTGTATTGATGATTGGTAATATGCGAGATCCTCAAGCCATGGCCAAATACAGTGTGAATAAAACAAGTGCCCGATCCCACAAGAATTTATCGAACCTCTTCTCCAAGAGAAAATTCATCTCTTTATCTTCACAATCTCATTCTGAAGAAAATCAAATGTATAGGAGATTGTCCTACGTAGCCACACAATATTGACATGGAGTCGATGCTCATCAACTTCAATGAGGAGAAATTTACAATATAAGGAATCGTGATGAGTGTCAAGTTGTTGTAGAGGATGAGTACGATCTACACCATTCGTAAGCCAATCTGCTTGCACAAAAAGTTTTGGTGGCTTCGACACATAGATCTTCTATGCGGTATTCAAGGCTTTCACACCTTTCTACAAGTTCCTTCACCATGCAATTCCTGATATGTTTTTCTTCCTTTATATATTCCCATGGTGGTTTTGATAAACCCAAATATTCATTGCTTGTAGTAGGATTACTTCCATAAACAAAAAAATCATTCCTATTGACTATTGGTGCCTTTGGAGATCAACAAGTCAGATATTTTGCGAATCACACATAATAGTAATTTCGGGTGATGGGCGATCAATACATTGAGCAACCGAAGAAGAAAAGTCTATGCAAAATGATCTTTACACATTTATATGAATCCTCCAATGACCCAAATAGAGGTGCCAATGTAAATATCATGCATTTTGAATCTTCCAATGGTTGAGTTCTCTATCTAAAATAGAATATGTAAACCATAATCAATCAAGCGTGATACAAAGACATATGTGATCCCTCTCCATGTGCTTTGATTTGAGATCGGAGAATCAGTGGGATTAATAAGTACAGGTTTATTTTCACACAACATGACAACCATCTTTAAGGCCTTTACTGTCATATGCTATTTGTTGTAGTTGTTGACTCCGTTGCCAGTGGTCTTTTAAACAATCATTTGAGATCGCAGGACTGATTCACAATGATCTTAAACATTGCATCATTATTATCACCATAATATCGAGGAGCTGATGCCATTAATAATGTGTAACAATAAGTGTTGTTTATATACTTCAGGTTTGTATATTGATTTGCATATGCGCCTTCCAATGCTGATGCTATTATGAGGAAACTGATCGCTGCTATTGTATCAGATTTCACATTATACAAGCAGAACTCATAGTTGTTATCACATCCATCCAACCTTTGCTTGTTACATCTGCATGGTGAATTTTCTGCAATCTCTGTCCTTATAGTATTCAGGTCTTTAGGATCTTCCTTTCAGCGGTAAAACTTTCTTCAAAGGAACCTGCTCTAATACTGTGTTAATTTTTAGGATCGTTTCTGCAAATGTAGAATCATGGCCATTGTTATTGATGATCTCCAAATGCAGATTTGGATCTCATATAAATATGAGAGGAGACAATGAGACATGTCTCTATGGTCTAATCATCATGTAAATAATATTATGTTAACATGAATAATAATAATATGTATAACAATATATATATATATATATATATATATATATATATATATATATATATATATATATAATTAACATGGATAAGTATATATATAGGAAATGATGATTGCCAGTAACAATAATGTATATCAGATCGAATCAATCCAACTGAAGCTACAACTTCAATACTTTGAAGTTGAATGCCTAAGTCAACCCAAATCTAATTCTATGCATGTAAAACCACAAGTGTGATTTTCTTGGAGGTGTATTGCCATTAAGACAAAAGGGTAAGGATATTGGGAATTTGCATAGTGTCGGAGCATATATTCTATTGCATGCATTGTTATCTTTTTCCTTGGATTGGTAACGGTGCAGATTGTGTCTGCTTGGAGTTTATCTAGTTTCTATAGCTTGAGGAATACAGACCATTTTCTTACTGTAGGCATTTATTTACTTTTCCCTCTTAAGTTGTTTGTTTACTTTTTTTTGTAGATTATGATAAAAAATATGAAAATGCTGTGGATTATGAGGACATCCAAGAACAGTATGAGGGGCCTGAGGTACAGACAAGCTTCGGTGAAGATCGAAGCTCAAGAGATGAATATTTTTATGCGGAAGCTGCCTTGGCTGGAACTTCGTCAAATCTGGTGGCTTCTGTTTTAGACGAAGACAATTATGATGAAGAGGAGGAAGGGGCAGATGAGAAGGATGCTGAGGCAATGGAGATAACTTTTGAAGAGCAGACTGAAACAGGTTCTTCTTATATGCTCCTCTATAAGTGATTTGGAATTATATGTTTGCCTGTTGTAGTTTTACTTTTCGTTCCGATAATTATATTTCTGTCTATATTTCATTCATGGTATGTAGCTCTTAGAAAATTGTGTACTTTATTTGTTGCATTCTATTATTACTGTTAGATGACAATTAAGCCCTAAAGATACCTCAATGCATGTATTGTACTTTGAGGTGATAGTCGAGTGATCTCATGAAGCATTATCTTATAATTAGTATGAATTTATTGCTTGCTTTACAAAGGAATGTCTAAGAACTAGTGAGACAAGGATTCACGTGGAAGACATTTTGGACATTTTCTTATACATGCATTTATATGTTTGTTGCTTCATAATATCATATACAATTTTGACCTGTAGAAAATGAATTTTTATAATAGTTATTGGCTGCAACTTGTTCTTGATTGGGTTCAATGGCTCTTTGTGCAGATGAACAGACTCCTTTAACTGAAGCTGTAAATGAGAGTGGCAATAATGAAGATACTACAGAGGTAGCATTTTCTGTGGTTGAATTAGCTCTGTTATACTCCTCTGCTTTCTGTGCATTGATCACATTGTTGGGTAGCAAGATATCATGTCCCCTTTCTGAATAGAATCTAATAATAATAGACAATGATTATCAAATTAAGATATAAAAAATTACTAATGATGATACTAATATAATATTTAATGTATGAAAATAAATAAAGAAATAAATATAAAAATAAAATTATAAATAAATAATAATGCTACAATAGATAAATTCTAAGTTGCCGATCTGGATGCAGATGCACAAATTGTTTTTTTGGGATTTTGGATGCCTATATATCATAGTTCCCAAATTCAGACTTGGCAAGGCTGACTCGACTAATGATTAGGCTATGACTCGCTAATGATTTCACAAAATAAAAAAATCCTTGAATTTTAGAGATTTTAATGATATAAAACTTGTTTCATGCACCCTTTATTGAATAAAAAAAGACACTATAACGTAAACAACGAACATAAATGCTAAATCCATCATATACGTAAAATGTAAATTGTAGCTAAGTCTGACAGAAATATGAAATTGAAACCAAAGGGTTTTTGGATGAATGAGTTAAAAACATAAATCCTTTAGACATTTCTTGTTCTAGCTTCAGATTGACCTTAGAAAGATAGGATAGGTTATGGGGGTATAGAGTGCCGAAGGTGTTGAATCTTGGAATTCAGCTGAGTCTAGAATTTTTTGGAAAACCTCAGAATCTAGAGTTTGCATCTTAACTCTTATGAAGGTGAAACCTATCTCAACCATGTGGACAATATTTATACAATTATTAGTTGAATTATAAGTAAATGTAACTTATACTTGAATGTTATTTTTGTGTAAGTCCTCTCCCCCCCCTGAGCCAAGTGTTGAATTGCAGAGTAAACTTGCAAGCATATTCTTGGTTCTGGTTGAGTTATTTCATGCTTAGACTTGGCAAGTTTTGCCAACTCACCAAGTTAGGCAAGTTATTAGCCATTATTTGATAAACCCAAGTCAACATTATCTGGCAAAGTTGACCTTGCTTGCCAACACGCCAAACTATATATATGTGTGTGTGTAAGGAAATACCCGAAAGATACAAAATTAAATCATTTGACAGTAGGATGCATTTGGATAAGGTTACCAAAATGTGTCAAATCATGCAACTTATCTGATCTACAAAACATTGCCACTTCACCTATTTTTGGTTGCATGTTTTTAAAATTACATAGAATTTAGAATATTCAGATTAGGAAAATGATGCTAGTTATTCTATTGGTATGGTATTGCTGAAACAAAATGCAAAAATTTAGAGGATCTCATGAAGAGGATGTGGCATTTTGGCATTAATCACTTAAGAAGCTCCAACTATGTGATTCTGATGATTTAAATTTGAAATCCTTGAGAAAACCAAAAAATGCCATTTGTTGTGATATAGTGGATGTTCATAGGTTGGTACCTTTTTACAATTGCAAGTTGAACTTCTGCTGGTAGTTATTTCCACGTAAATAGGTTCAATGCATTAGTACCTAATAGTAAGTATCTCAGAAAAATTGCACCCCAGGAATACTTATTTCATGGTGGTTACAAAATTTTAAGTTTTTTTTGGGTCCAAAAATAGGTCAGACTGGGCCTTTTTCATGCAAAGGTGTCCAAATGTGCTCAGATGCCCTGGACGTGCTTCCTGTGTGCATCCACAGGGCATCCTGATGCGATTCTGCACCAAAATGTCCCTGCCTCCGTCTCCCAGGCAGGATGTTACGCATTGGCAACTGAGGATAAATTGAATATATCAAATATTTGAAACGTAGAAATTTATACTAATCAAATATTATAATATATCTCTAACATATATTGTAATCCATACCATTAAAATATAGTCTTAAGTAAAATAAATAGTATATATAATACATATATATTTATTATCATTAAAACATAAATATATATTAAATGTAAAACAATCCCATATAAATATATTAAACAAGACCAAATATAACAGATATTAGTCAAGCAACTAAATAGAAAGTAGTGATTGTTGGCACTTACCAATGTACATATATGAGAAAGAAAATTCATTGAATCCTAGGGGGAAATATGCACCCAATACACAATGACAATTCACCCAGCCATCATGGTCAATGAACCAACTTCATTTAAAAACAAGGAGGAGAATCTATTGAATCAAGATCATTCAATTATCATAGATAGAGTTGAAACATAATCCAGGGAAGAAAGAAAATGGTCTTTGAAAACAGCCTGTAAGAATTAGCCATCATCATGGCAATACAGGCATGGACAATAGCGAACCTTTTCAAGCTCGAGCATACCCCAAGGATATTCCCACGACATCATTCTCAGAATTTTCAAAGCCATATGTTGTTTACCGCATAGGTTAATTAAGAATTGCACACAAATTATGAACACGAACTCCAATAGCATAACTCTTCTTATTATTCGCATATGCCAAGATATTACATTAGGTTCTGATGATGATGATTACAATGATGCCGAAGGGAGATATAAATACTATCCGAGGAACCTTCTCGAAGGTACCCGTCGGCCACACACGTTTACTACAATAATAGAACCTTCTGGATACATCCTGATACATGTCGACCTGACGGCACACATCCCGATACATTGGTAGAATCCTCCTGATACACCGTCGGGAACCTCCAGATACCCCGTCGGGAACATCCTGATACACTGTCGGGAACCTCCCGATACCTCGTCAGGAAGCCCCTGATACACCGTCGGGAACATCCTGATACATTGTTGGGAACCTCCCGATACCTCGTCGGGAACACTCGATACATTGACGCATACATCCCGTTACCTCGACAGGTACATCCCGTTACATTATTTCCTGACGACATATGTGGTATATTTCAGGAAACCGATATCATGGTGAGTTGGCCCAGATTGTATACATCGGGTATAGTCTCAGGAGGCATCTTCAAGGGGGTATCATGTATCTGACCCAGATATAATCGTCACAAATATTGACTACAATCATAATCTGATTAGTATAATGTACACGATCTCATCAATACCCAAAGTATTGCAGTCAACACACTGTATGCAACAATTAAATATTATCCCAATATAAATGCTGACCAGAGTATTGATTGCAATATTGAGCATAGATGGAAAACTCGCAGATTACTCGGCGAGTTTTAAACACTCGCCGAGTATTTAAGCTGGGCGAGTAAATCCCAGAAAAACTCGCAGGAATAAAAACTCGGCTGTTGGGAAAAAACTCGCGATTTTTTTAAAAAAACTCGGCTGCATTGTTTGATGCCAAGAACTATTTACTATTTTGTTTCCTGCCATGAGCATTCCGCATGAGAATGCAATTTTGTACGCAGTGTGCATTTATATATATCTTAACTCTGCTTGTTTCTTTTGTATTCTCTTTAATTAACTTATTAGATGCATCTTCTCATTAAATTTTGCAAAATAAATGTATTTTTAATTAAATTTCAGCAGTTTTTTTAAGTTCCTGAGTTTTCCCGAGTTTTTTTTTTAAATCGCCGAGTTTTTCCCGATTAAACTTTTGGGGGGCTTGGCGAGTTTTCCAACTATGATACTGAGTACGATAAGATAGAGATAAGTGTTGGAGATTCACTACATTGAAGTTTTGAATGTCTTTAGCAGAATCAATGACCCTTCCTACACATCAACATCTGGTTGGGGGCTAATAGATATATCATTTTGTTGATTATTGATGGTATATGCAAAGCCTGCAATTTAAATGAACATCTAAAAGTGACAAAGACATATACACAGGTCATTGTTTGATGAATTAGCTCACAAGAGGGGTTTACAGCATTACTAAGCTGATGATATTACAACCACCAATTTGCTACAGTCATTCTTATATCAGGCTGTTCTTGGAGACACTCTGAAGAAGAAATCAGGCACTCACACACGCACATTCCTTGCTAAGCCACGTCTATGGGATACAACCATTTGGGAACACAGGGTATTTAAGGAGACTATCTAAATACATTTGGTACAAATCACATTGAAAGAGGCTGCTTGTAAGGAATAATGGAAAAGCTTCAAGGGAGATGTGGATTGAGGAACCTATCAAATATGTTAGAATGCAAGTAGTTGCAAGAGTGCAAAATACAGACAAAAGCAGTCTACATATGAATGACAGATATCAGTCCCATTATCTATGCAAGCTACCATTAGGGGCTTGGAGGGTAGAAATTAGGGCAATCCCCAAAATGGAACAGTATAAAAGACTGACATTTAATAAATATATATGATAAAAGTAGAATATATTTTCAAATTACTAATATAAATTATAAGCTGATAGCTGGAATGGTGAAAGGGTGGCTGGTTATCTATATGCAGATCAGGGTGTGCATTTGATAGGATGAACATCTTGATAGTGCTCATTAATAACTAATGGAACTTAATTACGGCTATAACACATCCTCTTGTGTTGGAAAGGTTTTGAACATGAATGTCACAAGAACATGATGTCCAATATGACCTGAATAAATATTGGGAAAGATGACATGTGAAATTGAACTAGATCTATTCAAAATCAGTTTGTGATGGGGATATTGAGTATCTATTGAGGCCTGAATTGTATTACTATTTACTCGAGTATTGTTGTCATAGTCTCCACCTAAGTCACCGGTTTGGATTTGGGTTTAAAGGTGGGTTCAAGATTCAGGCTTGAAATTTGTTCAAAAGTTTATTGGGGTGGGTTCGGATTCATTTTGGGTTTTTCTGTACAAAGTCATTTGTTTTTTTAATATATATCAATATATGAATGTATGTATGTATATGCAACAAAAAGTTAGTCCATACACTATCATGCTCATAGTAAAGCAACATAGCAAAATACACCACTATACACTTGCTTTGTCACATGTAGGAAACATATTTCCATATCAACAGGACAGTTTGAGAATGAAAGGAATCATAAAAAGATAAGTGCAGTTATCTGAATTTTTGTTTTGTATTGGTTAGAGGATTTCTAACCAAGCTAGATCTAAAGGTAAGATTTAAATTTTAAGTCCTAGATACAAATTTATCATAGCCTTTTTAAAGAAATTTCTCTATAATCGTTGATTTGGATTTCACCTATTGTCAGTTTGAATTTCCTTTATAAGCAAGCTTTCTTTTTCATTCACAAATGCACAAATGACATATAAACCATGTTTTATAGCCTTTTTTGGTGTTCGATTTTAAGGCTGGGAGGGTCGAATAACCAGATTAGTTAAAAAACATTTTAAAAATGTCCAAAAAAATGTCTTGAGACCAAGTTTGGCGGAGGTTCTATTGCTATGCAAAAAATTCTTTCAAATTCTGCCTGGGTTCCACTGACAAAATTTGCAGTGAATTTGTAGCTGTGCAGGCGAATTTTACAAGGACTAGACTTTGAACAAAATCAAACCAGAATTTGAGGGTTGCTATAGAGAATTTGGTAACTTGGGTCTCAAGGAACGTATTTTATAACATGGATTAGAAATATGCATGTATATTTGAGAATTACAAATGGAACTGTTATAACTTTGTTGTTTGAGGAAACAATATTTAAAATAGGTAGGGTGTCGATTGGGACATTCATTATGTTATTTTTGGAGCTCGTAGAATGATATATTTAACTTGTGCAAAAACTAGCAATCCTACTGAGCAAAAATTAGCAAATCTGTTTGAGTTTTGATATCAAGTAACTTCACATTAGGGTTCTCTTCCTCATAATATATATAATCTGAAACAAACTTGTTCGTTTTAATTGCTTTATTATAAACTAATTGCTTTATTAGTGTTTATAATAATGGAGTGTTATTTTATTACAATAATAGAGAAGTCGTCTATTATTAGTTAATGGTTATCTTGTAAATATCTGAAGCCTTAGTTTGCTTTCATTTTTTGCTTTCTCTAGAATAAAATGTTTCTATAATTTACGATCATTTCCTAAGGAAACATCTTTTCATTCTTTTGTATATATTGACCTTTCGGTCTTTGTTAATATCAAGCAAGTATTTACCAATTACCTTGTAATATGGTGTCAGAGCTAATACTTGAATTTTTTTGGGAAAAAATTTATAATTTTTTCATGAAATTATTTGTTTAAATTTTTTCGTCGATTTTTCTCTCAAACCCACGTAGGGCTTTCGGCCTAGAGGAAAAATCCCGAATACGGGTTTGTCTGCAAATCGTCTATCAAAATCGTGTTCGTTTTTTGTATGGCGATTTCTCTGCTCACGCCAGATTCATAACTGTTGTGATTTCTCTGCTCATGCCGGATTTTGCTAGGTGTCTAGATTGCATATCACGTTTTCGGCGCTGGATTTGAGTCGTGTTTTCCATGGTTTGCAACTCACATTTTTTCTCCAACTTGTGTCGGGTATTCTCCTACATGTTTGGAGCTGAAGACTGTAGCCCTGAATCCGATTGATTCTGCAACATTTTTTTCAACAATTTCGCCATTTTCTTGAAAATTCAACTCTCCAATCCACTGGCTAGGGTTTTGCCCAAAACCCTAATTTTTGGGGTCGAAATTTTTTTTGATTGCAAATTTTTGGTGGGTTTTTTGAGAGCTCAATTGGGTTATCATCCATTTTTTCTAGGTGCCTCGATTTTCGAGCCGATGGATCCAGAAAATGACAGCATATTCCTTTTGGGTTTTTTTGAGCTCTCTTCTGGGTCACTCTGATTCTTCTGGGTTTTCCGTATTTTTGCCTCGAAGAATGTGCCTTCACAGATTTTCATAGTTTTTCATTAAAAACGTGCCATGGCATCTTTGACAAATATTTTGCTCAAGCATAATTCCAAATTCAATGGTTGCAATTATGGAACCTGGGAGCAACACATCATCACAATTTTTGAATATCAGAACACCAATCAACTTGTTTAGGGTCCTAATCAAGATACTTGAGATTTGAATAATCGAGAGGCAGTAATGCTTCTCAAATTATTTGTAGTTGATGATTAGCTTTCTCAGATTCCATCCGGCAAGACAATTGCCGAAATTTGGACACATCTCAAAGGTCTTCATGAGACTTCCGACAAGAGCAGAGATATGGATTAGTGCACCTCGCTCCAAGCACACCTGAATCAGATTCAGGAAATCCGTGATAAGCTACTTGCCATTGTCGCAAGATGGAGGAAGAGGATATTATGGTTATCACTCTTCAAAGTTTACCAAAATCCCATGAGCATTTTATCTAGACTCTCAACATCACATCTATTGGTGTTGATTTGAAGTTCACTGATCTTTGCACCTTGCTGCTTCAGCAAGATCGGTGGAAACAATAGTTCGGTAGCAGCTCTAGTTTCACTTCCATCGAGCAAGCCTTTGCTGCGAAATCCTTTCAAAAGGATAAGGGCAAGTTTCAGCAACCATCTCAGCAAAAGTCTTCTGCTCCAGCATCCGATGGTTCCAAAAAGAAGAACATTCAATGCAACTACTGACACAAGTTTGGTCACATGAAGGTTGAATGTCGGAAACGCTTAGCTGCCAAGTCTAAGCAATCAAGTTCGCAGCCCAAAGCGAACAGTGCAGAGCACACTGAGCAGGTGGAATTTTCCTTTTACGCCTTCATGGCTAAAATACCTGCAGATCATGTGAAGTCATCTGCCTAGTACATTGATTCAGGTGCCTTTCAACATTTCACTCACTGCAGAGACTAGTTTACTGACTACCAACCTTATTCAGACTCTGTTATTTTTGGTGGCGGAGAAGAGTACAAGGTTGTCGGTAAAGGCAACATTCAGATTCGGTCTATTGGGAGGAATCTCATATTTCTTGAAGTGTACTACGTTCCAAGGATGGAACTAAATCTACTCTTAGTCATTCAGCTATTGCGACATTCTCCACACTTGGCAGTCACCTTGAGTTCACATCAGTGCATCATCACTGATCGGGCGACTAAGTCTACTGTTGCAGTAGGTCTTCAGGATCATGGTCTTTTCAGACTTACTAATATTGGTGATTCTTAGGACTTAGCTATGGCTGCTTGGCGATCTTCTGTCAGCACACTTTGGCATCAACTATATGGGCACTTAAATGTGCATTATCTCTCACAGCTTGCTCGGGATGAGCTTGTTCTTGGATGCCAGAGATTCAGACTCAACATCTTGGAGTTTGTGACGCATGCTAGGTTGGGAAGCAACATCACACACCTTTCACTAGTGGCGATTCTTGGCGAGCTTCTTAGGTACTTCGGCTTGTTCATACCGATATCTGCGGCCCTATGGCAACTCCTTCTGTTCTTGGGTGAAGGTATTTTCTGTTGTTTGTTGATGATTTCAGTAAAAAAAAGTGGGTGTATTTCCTTAACAAGAAATCAGATGCATTTTCTGTATTTTAGAAGTTTAAACCCTTAGTTGAAAAAGAGTCTAGGAAATCTATTATTACTCTTAGATCAAACAATGGCGGGGGGGGGGGGGGGGATTTTGTTCTAATGCTTTCTTTGGCTTCTTGGATACACATGGCATCAAATGCCAGTTAACCACACCCCACATGCCACAATAGAATAGTGTAGTTGAATGTTGGAACAGGACAATCACTGAGATGGCTCGTTCTATGCTCGAACATAAACATGTTCCAAAACAGTTTTGGGTAGAAGCAGTTAACATTGCAGTTTATCTATTGAATCGGTCACCCATAGTGGCGGTCAAAAGTAAAACTTCGGAAGAGGCCTGGTCAGGTCACAAGCCCAGAATCAGTCACTTGAAGGTTTTTTGGCTCTCTTGCTTTTGTTTGGATCCCTAATGCTTCACGCACCAAGTTGAATGCAAAGAGTCAGAAACTGATGCTTGCTGGATATAACAGTCTTCACAAAGCCTACCGCTTGATTGATGTTGATCTCGTCTCATATACAACGGTGATGTAGTCTTTGATGAGCAACAAGGACCATTCATGCCTGTTTCTTTTGTTCCTGATCCAGCAGACCAGCCTATGTAGGCTCATGATGTGGAAGTACGACTTCCATTAGGTCCACCTGATGGGAGGGCTCCACTAGCTCCTGCAGCTCTAGTTATTCCAGTGATACCTGTACAGACACCTCCGGCTTCTCCTGCAGGATCACCTCGCTTTGTAGATGCTTCACTTGAGTTTGATCCAACTTCTTTTGATGAGGATCCTGCTGATCAAGCATCTCCTAGTACTAGTATTGGCATTCTCCTATCCGACCTAAGTGGTGGGCTAAGACACTTGCTGATCTTCGTGATGATGAGCTCATTGATGGGAGAATTGCTCGGAAAAGAGCAAAACTACAGATTTTGTTAACTTTGCTCTTATGGCCAACATTTACAGTGTGTTTGAACCTCAAACATATTCCAAGGCTAAAGGAATCCCAGAGTGGGAATAGGCCATGACATCTGAACATCAGAGCCTTCTGAAGAACAACACCTGGGTCCTTTCTAATCTTCCACTAGGGAAGAAACCCATTGGCTTCAAATGGGTCTACAAAATCAAATACAAATCAGATGGTACTTTGGATAAGTACAAAGCTTGTTTAGTGGCGAAGGGCTTTTCTTGGTGTCAGGGCATTGATTATGAGGAGACCTTTGCTCCTACTGCAAAGATGAGCACAATTAGACTAGTCCTAGCCATGGCAGCACAGTTTGGTTGGAAGGTCCATCAGATGGACTCAAAGAGTGCTTTTTTGAATGGTGATCGCCATGAAGTGGTCTACATGATGCAACCTCCTGGTTTCAAGGTTGTTGGTAAAGACCATCAAGTTCTCAGATTGGTAAAAGCTGTCTATGGCTTGAAGCAGGCCCCTTGGGCATGGTATATCAAGATTGATAAGTACCTCAGTGATCAAGGCTTCAAGAGGAGTTCTTCAAACTCAAATCTATACATCAAGACTACTGACAGTGACATCATCCTTCTGGTTATCTATGTTGATGATTTGATCATCACTGGCAGTTTGACATCTTTGATTCAGGGAATCAAATAGAACTTATGCCAATCTTTTGATATGATTGATCTTGGGCTCATGCATTATTACTTAGGTGTTGAAGTTTGGCAATAGTCTTCTGGTATATTCATCTCTTAGTCCAAATATGCCAGGGCCCTGTTAAACAAATTCCAAATGTAGGATTGCAAACCTGCGTCTACACTTATGGAGAAAGGTCTCAAGTTATCAGCAAAGTCTGATTCTCCTTCCATTGATGATACTACATACAAGCAACTAGTAGGCAACTTCATCTACCTCTCTGCTACTAGTCTTGATATCAGCTTCGTAGTCAGCTATATTTCACGCTTTATGATAGCTCCTAAAGCTGATCATTGGATGGCAGCAAAGTGTGTGCTTCGTTATGTGAAGGGCACTTCAGATTATGGATTTCTGTACTCTTGGAGTGCTAATCCTAAACTTAGTGGTTTCACAAATTCAAATTGGGCAGGCTCTGTTGATAATAAAAAGTCAACATCTGGATGTGTTCAGCTTGGGCTCTGGTGCAGTCACATGGACCAGCAAGAAGTAGCAGGCTGTTTCTCTCTCTTCTAGAGAGGCTGAATATAGAGGGACTATTAAGGTAGGATGTGATGCTGTTTGGCTTCGTCGGATGCTTGGGGATATGCAAATGTCACCAGCAAGACCAACTACTCTGTTTGCTGATAACAAAGGCATTATCAAGTTAGCACGGAATCCAGTCTTCCATGAACAAACCAAGCATGTGGATGTTCATTGCATTTACATACGACAACTGGTTGAAGACGGGACTATAGATCTACAGTATATTCCTACCACAGATCAAACTGCAAATATTCTCACCAGGCCTCTTGGTCTTGATAAGTTTGTCAAATTTAGAGGACAGCTTGGTGTGTTCGATAGATTAACCATTAAGGGAGGGTATTACAATAATTGATAAGTCGTCTATTATTAGTTAATGGTTATCTTGTAAATATCTTAAGCTTTAGTTTGCTTTTGTTTTTTGCTTTTTGTACAATAGAATGTTTCTATTCTTTACGATCGTTTCCCAAGGAAACATTGTCTCATTCTTTTGTATATATTGACCTTTCGGTCTCTGTTAATATCAAGCAAGTACTTACCAATTACCTCATAATATATTTATCAATATAATCTTTCTGTTTTCTTACTTTCTCCATTATTGTTAGGTATAGGTTTCAAAGAATGCTTATATTGCTTTTTAATTTCAAGATTTCGTTTCCTTGGCCTCATAATTTACTTTTAATTATTAAATTTCATTTTTAATTTTCCTTTTATTGACCATCATTTTAAAATCATTTTCCCAAAGTGAGTCGAGCAGTTTTGACTTTAGGTGTAAAACCAACTCTATGATACTATTCTTGGTCTATTCCTAATATTTTATGTAATAAATAATAAATATTTTTATTGGGATTGTTTTTGTTTAAAAAATCTTTGGTGAGTTTTTCCATCTCATTTCCCATAAAAACAAGGGCTCAATAGTATGGGATAGATTAGTCTCAATAAAATTAATTTTTGTATAGAAAATTGACTAGGGATTTCTATTTTCCATTTGATATTGTTTTTACCTTTAGCCACCACTATAATTTAATTATATAACAAATAATCTTTTACTATTAATAGTTATATCTTGATTCTGATGGGGCCTCTATTTCATGAGTGCCTTGGCCTTTGTTGTACAAACGCTCTCTTCAATGCTTAGCTTGACAAATCAATACATTAATGCTACCCGATTTCCACAAGCCATACTTAATCTTTTGATTTGATCTTCCAGATAAGATTGTTTAAGATATTTTGACGTGAACGTTTCAACTCATTCTGTGATTTGAAATGTTGATATTAAAAATTCTTACACAATCTTATCTAGAAGATAAAGAAAAAAATCAGTCTATGATAGGATCACATATCATGACGTTTTGAATACTCTTGAAGACTTAAAGAAACTTTTTGTGAGCCTATATGTTCAGAAGATTGTAGCTGCGATAGAGATCTTTATCTCAAGAAATATGGGTGTTATTATTGTTATAGTCACCTTCAGCTGAAGATGACATTTATGATAACAATTGTAATATTAAGTATAAAGAAATTTGTCATATGACATGTTGAGGCATGTAAATAGAAGAGTTGTGTATTTCAAAATAAAGTCATGTTTTGGGAAATTCAAGAGACCTTCTCTCTATTTGTTATAAATATTACATCAAGTGAAGAACATTGTACACCAAAATATTTTATTATGAACAAAGTGATATTTGTTGTGTGGCTAGGTTTTTCCTGTAAAAAACTTAACCCAATCCCTACATCAAATATACATATAATCTTTGTGAACTGCGATATATTGTTCCCAGAATTTGATAAATTTGCAAATACTGTTATATATGTGGGCGAATGACTTTGTCCAGCTATTCACTAACTTTAACCCAGTCTGTAAGGATTTCACATAATCAACTGACTTCCCAATACAATCAACTTAAGCTGAACCCCTGAGAGAAACTAAACATGAACTAGGTGCTAAGCTGTTACCAAAGTATTATTACTGCAGTGGGTATTCTGTCAAACAAGTCTCTGCTAACCCAGGTGTTGCTGTGTTCACTGTACTGTTAACTGAATATTGCAAGAGCATTTCAACAAACAGCTGTCAACTGTTCCTACCACTTAAGAACTATGTGGAGTGCAATACTGAAACATTCAGGCACTATAAAATTTGATGTCTGATATATATATTTAAAACAATAATACCAACGTGACAGCCCATCCAAAGATTTTATAGAGGTCTCAACATAAATCCGAAATCAAGTTACAATGTCATCACGTTAAATGATATACCAGTAATAACAATATTTTCAGAACATGTTAATAAGCCAAGGAAAAATCTCAAAAACGTCTTGAAATACAGACCCGATAATTCTAAAGGAGCCTCTATCCCTTTGGCCACGGTGAACTAAGAAATGATGTCTTCGTGAGCTGGTTTTCAGAAAACTGAGCTGACTCTTCCAGTATTAATCGAACTCCTCAATGTGCACTCTTCATTACAGATTTTCTTCCTTGAATAATGGCAGAAGGTCCTTACCCAAGAAGTTAATGCGGATGTGTGGTTCCAGTGCTGTATCCTTCCAACATTTCACAGACATTCATTCACCTTCATTCGCGTGTTCCAAACCCGCAATTTCCACAAAATCTCTACTTGCGAAAAACTACTGTTGTTCCGTGCCGCTGGGAAGTCTGAATCTGAAGCAGAACGCTACACTTGCTTGCTGAGCGTGCCCTTGAGTAGATACTGAACCCGCAGACACCCATAAACCGCTGAAAATGTCTCCATTTTGGCACCCGACTGTTAACCTCGTGGCACGTTGAAAACTGAGAATTCCTGTTATCACGTTAGCTCCAGAAACATGCAGATTTAGGGCCTGAGAATTATTTACCACAATAAACCTCCCTTAAGCTATCCACAAATTAAGTGAGTTCAAGAGAAATTGGGGCTACGTCCAACATCCCTTATTTGCTTCAAGGGTTTTCGTCCTCAAAGCGTCCAGTCACATTCAAGCAACCAGAAATGTAAAACTGCTTAGTTCATTAATTCTCCGTGTGTCTTAATCCCAATGCTAACTCGTCCATTTATAATCTCGGAATGGGAGAAAACTACCACGTGCAAAGAATGTGGGATTAAGAGTCATTTTCGTCCTGTAGTCACTTAAAGCTATGTATTAAGTAAATAACTTTAAAACATTAAAGTGACTTAACTCCGCATCTTAATAAAGTCCTAGAATATAATAAATTAAATTCCCTTTTTTTTTTGTGACTGGATTGCATCCTGCCTGAAGTCGATATTAACCTATCCAGATGTGGAGATAGATTAATTCTGTTGCTCAGAACTAAAATTGAGAAGGGGACATGACATTTCCCTTCATTTTGGAAGGGTTTTCCTAGTGTAATCTTGTGTATCTCTTGTATCTCTTTGGACTATTCCTTATTGTTGTTTATCTCTATTTCTGGGCAGTAACTTTAACAAGAAGCTTAGAGTATTTGACGAAAAAAGTGATAAAAATGTTGTCATTGATGTCAAAGGTACCTAAGGAAATTGTCATAGATGTCAAGATAGTTCTCTGACACATACCAGGACATAGAAGTACTTGTGGTTTGAAAGTGTTAATGTCTATCTGGTTATGATTGTTTTAGAAGACACAAAAGATTTAATATTCAGAAATAGTAGTGAACATATGCACAGTGATATAGCTATGAAGAATGCCATATTATAAGTGTATATGAAGCAATACGGCAACAAGTTCAAAGAGTAAATAAAGGAGAATAATCAGGAGATCAAATATTGCCAATTAAAAGGAAGTATTTAAACAGAGATATAATCAAGAGTCAAATTACTCATCATACATTTAGACAAGATAGAGTTCATACATTGAGCAATTTGTGAATAGCATATACATTTAAATCAAAATCCAAGACAGCATGCAGTGGATGTAAGACACTTTAATGACCGGAATAAATCCATGCCAAGTCAGTGATTTGAACAAATATAATGCAGCGGGTTATAAAATACAACAATGATGAAGAGAATAAAGGCGAGGCACATAGAGACGAGGCATATATTGTTGAGTATACAGACAATCTTAAACTCGCGCAATCTCATAAACAAATGAGGCAGTGGTTATAATAACAGTGATTATTAATTTTGAAGACCATGCAAAAATGAACGAGCATAATGACAATGATAAATAAGTTATGAAGCGAGAGAAATCTGAAAAATGACATTCCACACAAATATAAAGCGACTTTTATGGACACATGGATATGAAGGGAAAGACTGAATAGGAAAATAAAATGACATTAGAAGTGACACTATGTTTGAGCTTCGACGTCAACTAAGGCAGTGATTGTATCATTGAAAGAACAAAATTATCATCTCTGAACACCAAAACCATCTTGTAGATAGGCTGCGATCATATTTGTTAATATAAAAAGCCCATAAAATTGGGGAGGTTCGAGAACAACAAATAATATGACCATAGATTGCAATGAAATGATATAGTTTGAAATAAGCAGTGATCAGCTATGTCAAGAATGTCTGTAGATACAAAACAAATTTCCAAGTCTGTATACACTCATGATATATGCAGTGATAACATGTTTCCAGCAGCGATAACCAAACAAAGAAACATTTGTAAGAAATGATTGAAGCTGATGTAAAACAATACTACGAGAGGGGACAACATCCAGACCAAAAAAAAGAAAAGAAAAACATCACATAAAATACAAACAATATTAGATGTGATGGAGATACATAGCAAATACAAAAACAATTAAAAGTGTGCCATTCAGATTTGACGGAAATATAGAGAGGGTTCCAGTTGGATATGTTACATGTATAATAATGGCAAAGGGTTCGATAAATATTGAAGCATCATCTGCCATGTTTTATTGGTGCAATTTGTAAGCGGCTAAAGAAAAATCAACACCTTGGATTGACGGCACAAGATCTAGCAAAAGACATACCTACAGAAATTCTTTGAATCAAATGTTAGTTCTCAAAAGATGGAAATCAAATACAAAACGTGAAAACAGAAAATCAACAAAGTATCTGATGTAGGTCAAGAGTATTTGGTAATTCAGACTCTGGCATGGTCAGTAGATTAATTATAGAAAAGCAGGACTTATTTTTAATAAGTCTCACACAGTAATAGACTTGAAATAAATTAAAATACTAATTACTATAATATGAAACTGTGCCATTAGAAATTAAAAATTATAGCTGTGAAAAGGCACTTTGATTGAAAAATCACATAAATATGAAGATATCAATAAGATGCATCATTTACAAAAAGCAAAAGGCAGATGAAGAAGAGTAACATGAAGAATTAAATGTGGGTGAAGTAAGCGGTGGACAATAAGGAAGAGTAGAATAGACATTTATGGTATAAAAATTTGATTTTATATTTGATTTATATAGTATATCAGAATTAAAGAAAAAAAGTGATATATATAAAGAAGTGGACTACATGTTGATGTCAGTTTTTGTACCACTACATAACATATTAGCAATTGAACACTTGATACGTAGTATTAAACACAAAATTACTCTCTTGAAAAGTTAATACTCATGAAGTCATGAGCATGAACTCCAATGTTCCTTACACCTGTGGATACTAACTCAGTATATCGATGTGATTTTCTAGTGATCATGTAGGCGGGCTTACATTATTCATTCGAAGATAACTTGGTGGTACTTTGCTTGCTTGACTTGTTCTTTTCTCCTTGATCACTTTCACTTCCACCTACTCCTACCACTAAATGTTTATTGCTCTACTAATACTCCTATGGATGGAGAAATTAGGAAATGGACGGGGATTTAACCAAATGAAAGCTTGCCAGCAGCGCTACCTCCATTGGTGCGATGATTCTAAGGGATACTCTTAGGATTTTCACACTGACACCTATCTTCCAACCCAACTTAAAGTACAAGCGGAAAGATGATATGTGAGTAGAACTTAGGAGCGATTGGACTAGATTACCACACAAGGCTTCCTAACAAGACGCTAGGATGCTAGTGGCCTAGTATATAGGTCCCTATCAAACATTCACTAACATCACCATACAATTAGCCATCTACTTCTACTCTAACAACATGAAATAAAATCCTACTTTTAATTTGAGAGATGAGAAGAACCATGCAATACACCAAATGATCAAGTATATCCACCATGCAAGCCACAACAATGAATAGAGAACAATTTTGATAGTATTTTGGCAACAATTCTTCAACATAACTCTTGCAAATGAGAGCAAAATGGCCTTATATAGAGGCTCCAAATTACAATAAATGGCCGAGATTAAGATGCAAAATCAAGGGCCAAGATTATATCTTTCAAACCCTAATTAGGGTTACCATTATTCAACCAATTACATGAGGGCACCAACTTTGTGGGCCAATGAGAAAATTACAATAATTTGTCAACCAATGAGAACATAGGACACTTGGCATGATTTGATTGCATGCACATGAAAGTGCCACCTCATCAACCTTATCTTATAAATTTCTCCAATCTTTAAGATAAGGCGAAGCCTTGGATGCTTGAACTTGTCCTTAGAAACTTTCTCATCATCACTCGAACTTGTTTGTACTTGATGTCTTGACCCTGAAAGGATGAGGTCTTCATGCACTTGGGGTAGTCTTGCCTTGGCCTCGATGGCTTCCCTAGATGTGAACTTCTTTGCAACTTGAGAGCCTTGCTCTTGGCCACTATCTTGAAATCGAACTTAACCTTCCCAATTATCCTTGCCTTCCTTAACCTTCCTGGTCCTCCAACCTTCCCATTCGAATCCAACCAAGCTAGCTTGCACGAATAGTGAAGCCTTGCCTAGCCTCAAATATTTTCAAATCTCTTGTTCTAATCCGCTCTTTCTTGAAATTGCAAGGCTTCTTGAATCTCAATCTTCAATCAAATTCACCCTTCACCTGATTTCATTCTTCACCAAAGCTCGCACTTCACCCTTTGCCGGCTTGCAATTTGCACTGCCCTAAGTTGTAATTCTAGATTTTCACTTATAAGTCTAGCCCAACCGAATTTGCCCTTTCTATTTATAATTTCATCAAAGTAAAACATCCAATTCTCGAATTGCATACCTTGTGGGATGCCCATGACTTAGTTGAGCATCACAATGAGGTCGCTATACTTGGATTTGAAGTGTGACACGGTAAGCTTGGATGATCTGGTGACTCCCTTCCTGCCTTTGTGTAGCCAATCCTGCTTTTGTAAATCTTCTTCGCCATGGGGGATTGTCCTTCCTTTAGTCAGTCTTTTACCTGTATCATATTTATTGTACAGATATTGGTATTGGTTATTTGCCTCATTTTGAGAAGAAGGTGGTTTTGGGCATCATATCCTCTTTGTCTTTCTTAGTATTTGTTCCCTTAGGGTTTTTGCTTGCACTAACATCTACCATCCTAAACACTTATTTCTGCCCCTTCGTTCTAAGTGATATGGACTACCCTTATCAATCTCTAATCTTCTTTCTATTGATGGGTTCTAACTTATTTCCGCCTCGCCTAGTCCTATCACTACACTTATCAATCTCCAATCTTCAACTTAGGGGTGGGACTACCACTTATTTCTGCCCCTTCTTTGCCTTAGGATGGACTACACTTATATCTCGGAACTTCAACCTAGGGTGGTCTAGCTTATTTCTGCCTCGCCAAATGTCCTATCATGGATTCTACACTTATCTCTCCAATCTTCAACCTATAGATGGGATGATGAAGTGGTGGATGATGAATGCAAGAAAAACCAAGAGAAACAAAACTAGACAAGAACAAGGAGCGAAATCCTCTTAAGGACCACCTTTCAGCTCTAGAATGAATTGACGTCACCTTTACCAATAGCCGGGTCTTCTTTGAAGTTTGGATCAAACCTAAGAATTTCAAACCCTTCGCAAATAATGATGCCCTAGTTGAAGAAATCAGAATTCTGTTCTCTTGAAATTGCCCATGCATGTGCCCAAAATCAAACTTTAATCACATATTTCCTTTGCCAAATAATACTGCCTAGATCTGATGCAAAATCACAGCCAGGGCATTTTTTAGTGGCTAATATTCACTAATAGGCTAATTTTAGGAAATTTTGGCTAATAATTTAGTTCTAAAAAATATTTAAAATCGCCACATTTTTATTAAATATAGTTATAAAAAATATTTAAATAGTTAAAGATTCGCCAATTAATAATAGAAATTATTTTTATTTTTCAAAATAATGTAAGGTTCACCAATATTTTTATCTCTTTTTCGAGGGAGGTTGCATAAAGTTTACCTTGATTGCAACTCTGTAATGATCCCATCTTTTGGCCTTCATGTTCTTTTAGTAGTTGACCAAGTGTGTGTGCGTTAGCCTTGTTCTACATGGTCCCGAGGGCTAACGAAGGGTTTAATGGGATCCTGGAGTGTTTTGGCCTAGTCATTTCCAGTTTGGGCCCAAACGAAGTCGATTTACTCAGTTTCAGGCATACTTACTATTTTTTAGTAAGTCGGCAGGACACTGTGCAGGTCAATTTTGGTGATTGGATTCGATACTCCTCGGTGAGAGCTTTCCGATGAGCTATCACTTGCATTATTCAGAGTCCGATTGCTAATACATTTTAATGCCTGAAGTTTTGTTAAAGTAACGTCTAATTTAATTGTAAACTATTAAAGTGTCACTTTAATATTTATTTTATGGTGATGTGTACCCAAGGGAGACGTAAGGGGTATTTTAATATATGTTTTATATATTACACATCTTTTATCCCACATTGCCCATATGAGTTGAGCGGACCCTTGGAAATAGAATAAAAGGAAGCATTTGTGTCTTCATTAGACAGGTTGAATATGAGAAGAAATTGGTGTGTGAGTTGCAGCTTTGTTTTTGGCATTTGAGGACGTCTATCCTCTCTTGTAACATTCTAGACGTCATTCCCTTGGGGTTTGGCCTTTGGAATTCTTTCTTATTGGCTTCATTATTAGGCAGTTTAGTTGCATTTTCGGCTACAGGCAGATTTGATATTTTGCTCATATCTTCTTCACTACTTGTCCGACGCTTATGCCGCTTGGAGGGAATGGTATTATGAAGGTAGTGGACTGATTGGAGGACAAAGTATTGTAGCAGCAAGTTCGTAATCATGGGCTGGAGTATTATGACAATATTGCTGAAGTAATTAGTGAGTTGATAAATCTGCCATGTATTTGGTTTTATGAATTCTGAAAATAACATTTTATTAGCAGCCGTTCATTTCCACTTTGCATATTATTGTAGTTTCTTTCTTGTTTATGTTGTATGATACCAATTCCATGCATGAAACACAACAAACAAATAAACGTTTGATTTCCGGAGTTATAAGGGGTTTTAAGAAGTTGAATGCAAACTGTTTGACATAATTCCTGTCAGCAATTTGGTTTAGTTTTTTGGGACATCCAGGGGTGCCCATTACAAACTCCTCAAGAAACTCAAACCTCCACAAATTTCGGCTCCACAAAGTTCGGCTAAGGCAAAAATTGCAGCTCTCTATGGAAGAAAAAAAATCAGACCTCAAAAATGAAAATCTGCCTTCTAAAATCACCAAACACGGAAAATTCCGCCCTAGAAACAATTCGCTAAGGCCTGGAAGTTTGCTCCAAGCACAGAAATCTGTCCTTCAAAAATCGCTAAGTTTGAAATTGCTTTCCCTTTGGAAAGAAAAATCGCCAAAATGGAAGAAGGCTGCCTCAAAATCGCCAAGGAATGGAAGAGACCTGCTTGTGGAATGAGAAATGAAGGAAGGGGGAAGCCTTCTTATACTCAACTCTACACTCTCCACCAAGCCAGCAGACTTGCACCTTGGGCCCGAAGGTGTCCAAGGTGTAAAATTTTATAAAATCGATTTTTTTTGGATAACTTCAAATAATTATTGCCAAGGCGATTGGAAAAAAAGGAGGTCCCCAAAATTTGGGCCGATGATGTGAAAACTTCACAACATATGTTATATATACATTTATAAACGAAAGACTGACTTCAGATAGATTGAAGAAAAGATTGCATCCATCATGTAGTTGTGTAAGCAACATTGTCAAGGTGGTATAGAAGTTTGTATGCAGTGGGTTGGTGCTCACGAAGATAGTAGAGGGAGTTGGAGCTTCCTATAAGTCAGAGCTTGCGAAGTGTGGGAGTCAGAGCTTCTAGTGAGTCGGTGTTCATAAACATAGAGGTCGTATGTAGCCTCTCGTAGTTGGAGCCTACAAAATATTGTAAAAGTTTAAGTTTATATAAAAGCATTTATTTGCCGTGGTTTTCTCCCACATTGGGTTTTCACATAAATCTTTGTGTTATTGTGTTCATGTGCACAACTATTCATTTTAGCATTTGAAGTTAATTGTGTGGATAAAAGTTTAAAAAGGTAAAAGTTGTTAATATATTGATTCACCCCCCTCTTAATATATTCGTGTGTTCTTCAAAAAATATTCCATTAAGTACTTCTTTTGCATGTGGACAAAGTCAAATCTTTGAAGAGTATGATAAGCAAATTCTTGTTCAATTTGTTATTGTGAATTGAAAGAAAGCCTATTTGAACTTTTGGAGAGTAAGTGCATAACCTTATTGGCTACATGAGGGAAACATATACAATCTTTGAAACCTTATTGGCTATATGGGGGAAACATATACGATCTTGTCTTCAAAGATGTCAAATTTTAGAGATACCCTTGGGATTCCATTAATTGACAACATAAAGACAAAATAAAATTGTTATTCACTCTTTCCAACCATAAAAGAAATTGAATATTTGAAAGGATCTTGTTAAGAAATTTTTGGGACATGTCATTTTGTACTTGAGATAAAAGAAATTATTAATATCCAACAAGAGACCGCAAACAAGTCTAAGGGACTCAAAGTAGAAACAAAGATCAGAAGGCAACAGGACCACCAAATGGTGTCTAAGAAAACGAAACCAACAAAGGAAGAAGCAAAGAAAGGGAAACAACACCACAAAAGAGAGACCACGAAACAACTAGCGGTTCATAGTTGGTGAAAAGTAGCTCAAAATCGAAGGATAACTGTCTATGTGCGGAGAAGTACAAACTTGTCGCCAAAGAGAGGAGGGCTGCTGTCACTAATGGTGCATGCGGGTGTGATCTTTGTGCGGTCTCACCAATTTGATGTGAGTAATAGTGGACAAGCTCCCAGACCACTTGGTTCCTCTAGGAAAGGTAACCAGGGTGAAGAAGGAAGTGATAAGCTAATGAGAGAAGGTAGATCCAGAAGGGGGATAACTCTTGTAGATTGAGATCCCGAAGACAAAAAGCCTCCTGGAGATAAGAGTGCAAGACATTGTTGATTGACATACCTGAAGAAGGAGGACAAGGACCTGCACTTTCTGAATAAACAATAGAATCTCCTTAAATCTCGTAGGAGGTCCAACAATAGAATAGAAAATGGATCTCAGTCTCAGGCAAACTCATGTTAGAACACTGAAAAACCTGCTCATCTTTGTTGGTCTGGTGATCTGTCTGGATACGGAGCCGATGAGAGTGAAATTTGAAAGAGCCTAATTGGGTATGTAAGGCTGGGGCCAATGCCGGGAAGAGTAGTAAGGTCGGACAATAATGCCATCCTGAATGTGAATATAGTGGTCCACATAGAAGGCCATACAAGGGCGGAGGGTCCTTGGTAGGTAGTCACATGATTATACCTCCTATTGATGTCCATCTTGGTAATCTCATTCAACTCCGACTGAGGGGTAGGATATGAGTTGGAGCATCTAGGGAATACTAAAAGGAAGGAAGGCAGTTAATATCGATACCCACAGAGTTGAGGAGACTAGAAGCCTGAGTATACTAGCACCTAGCACGACCAGTAGGGTCCAAGGATGCAATTGAAATCGAGGAACAATAGGCCAAGTAAGAATAACGATATCTGCCATCAACATAATCCACAAAGCCATTGAGTCTGTGAAAGAAAACCTTTACTTCTATATGTGTAGATTGAGTGAATAATATCATGGAAGATAGCAATAGCAACTAGATTTGACGAGTTCTCAAAAATTTCCCCTTTTGTTTTTTTTTCAACTTGTTAGGCATAAGCTTAGATATATTCTTGTAAATGGTTTTAATAAGAATGCTAGAAAAAATTTGTCATTCTTTGACTTATTGTTAAAGTCGTGGATCTTCTGCAAATGTTTACATTTCTATATATGATTCTATTTGGGCAGATTGCTAGAAGAGCAGACTTATAGATTTCGGTGTCTTCTAATCTGCAATCTAGCCCTCCTTTATACCTAACCCAAGGGGCATGTCCATTAACTAGACATGTCCCTCTCTAGGTTGGCCTATTTAACAACATAATTGTTTCCTCAAGATTGGTGCCCATTCCAAGAGTTACTAATGGTTAATAACTAACTAACCACATTAGTAAATAAGAAGGCTTATAAAAGCCACAAGGAAAATGCCGATCTGTCTAGAGGGGACAATATGTTCTAGTGACCAATACTTAGGGGAACTCATGCATCCAGTTTAGACTGATCTGAAAATCACAACACTTGTCTTGTCAAAGTTACAAGGAATTAACACTCCCTCTTAACTTGATAAGTGATAGAGACATATCTAGCAACATCAATAGAGATGATTAAGCATAGATATACACTCTATACCTATCTGAATTTCAAGCATGATATATCATTATACAAATGATCCCTGAAAACACATCATATTACAAATCTTGTAATATAAGTTATCACTGGAGCTATCAGTCTTAAAATTCGCAACACCTCTTCTATGTAGGATTTGGATCTTACATGTGCGTGATATTAATCATGTCTAGTTCCCTCCAATAATCTACAATCACTATTCTTTGTATCGCATGCGTGAATAATATTTTGGCTCCTGAGGTTGTCATTACTGTCGATGGAGTTTTATTGTCTCTTCTCGCTAATTATAGAATTCAATCCCTATTTTTTATATCCATCGTGTTCTTAATACCCTTCGGATAAATAGAACACTGGGATAAAATTCACACACGTTGGTCGTTCCACAAGAAAATCGTCTTTGGATCTTGTCTCTACCACTCAATGTTGGTTGCTTCATTCATCAAAAAAAGAAGTTCAACTTTAAGTTGAAAATTTCTATTCTCCGAATGGAAGTGGACTGAAAATTTAGAACGTGCAATGTTGGTCTTCCTTAAAAATTATCTAGAAACTGGAAAAAAAATTCTATCAATTGAAAACTAGTTTGAATTGTTACTCTTCTTCCGATCATGTCCCAGTCTTAGTTTTGTTGTTTATACGTTATAGAAAATCACATTCCTCTTATTTCATTATCTCTACTTCACATATCACTTGTAGGTGAAAAGTTACTCTTCTTGAATTTGACCTGTTAGAGGATTGGGTAGATTCTAATCACCATTGAAAGAGAGATCATTATATTGTAAGTTCTCAAAGGGTCGATGCTTGAGTTCGAAACATGGCCATGCATATTCTGTATCACACTCCAACCTGACCTCGATAGCCGTTGGGAAACCAGCATAAGATCGCTTCAAAGTACTTCTTTCTAAGTAAATTTGATCAAAGTTTTGAAGGTCTTCTAAAAAAATCATTATGCTCTTATTCTGATTGCATGCATCTTTTTGATGCTTTTCCAAAGTCCTGCATTATGAAAAACTATCAAATCATATATTTGAAGCATGTGGAAAAGCTTTACAGGACATGCAGTCTCGAGTTCTTGCACTCAGAACTCCTTTGACTCGAGCCTCCACAATGTATGATCCCACTAGCCAAGAATTTGCATTGCATAAGCCAATCATTACATTGCATCTTGAATGGTCTGATTTGGCATTGATAGTAGATCTCGTGATGTTCCTCGACAATAACTATTCTGATCAGATTCTCTGGAATGTGTATTTGAAGCTTTGTTCTATACCACACATGTTCCATATGTAATCTCAAATAAATCCTCATAATTCTTTGTTTTCTCATTGCTCCTTAACATACTAATTTTCTCACATTTGTAGTTGGGCTCTGATACCATATTAAAGTCATGGATCTTCTACAAGTGTTTACATTTCTATATATGACTCTATTTGGGCAGATTGCTAGAAGAGCAGACTTATAGATTTTGGTGTGTCTTCTAATCTGCAATCTAGCCCTCCCTTATACCTAACTTAAAGGACTTGTCCATTGAATGGACATGTCCCTCTCTAGGTTGGCCTATGTAACAACATAATTGTTTCCTCAAGATTGGTGCCCATTCCAAGAGTTACTAATGGTTAGTAACTAACCACATTAGTAAATAAGAAGGCTTATAAAAGCCACAATGAAAATGCCAATCTGTCTAGAGGGGACAATATGTTCTAGTGACCAATACTTAGGGGAACTCATGCATCCAAATCAGACTGATCTGAAAATCAGAACGCTTGTCTTGTCAAAGTTCCAAGGAATTAATACTTATTTCCATTAACATCCTCCTTTTTTGACCCTTAATGGATTTTATTGGGCATGCCTTCACTCCCCTTTTGTTTAGTCCAAGGTTCTACTTGTAAGGTTCATCTAGATTCTCAACTTCATTTTCCTTTTCTGTCTGGGATTCCTCTTTGTCATATTCTTTGGATTTCATATAAGTGTATTTCATTATTAAGTCCTTTTTGTTTTGTGTAGTATTGTTTTTTCTTTTATCCTTCATTTTTTCTGCCATTAAATTCCTTTCTGTTAGTTTCTTTGGATCTTACATTTTTGGTTCTCCTTGTTTTTCTTATCCTCCTATTCTTCTCTTGTTTTCCTTGCTTGTATTTTTTTTTATGTTTGATTTCCCTCATCATTCATGGTGCTATTGGTTGACTTTTTTGTTTTAGTGATGGAGATTTGCTTATCAAAGATTTGTGCTGATAGAAGGATGTGCAGTTCAAGGAGATACCCTTATGATTTATTGGCGGGATCCATTCTTGCACAATAGCCTTCATAGTAACATTATTTGGAAGCAATTGATCTAACTCAGTTACAACCAATTGCAAATTCATGCTTAGTTTTCCACTCTTTTCACCATGGTCACCTTAGAGATGTGGATATACTTTTCAATGAAGTTGCCTACTGTTTGAAACTTGCATGCTGCTCATAGATTGCCTGGAAGGCTGTACAAGTGGAATTAAATTTGAGGCTTTGGACGGCACTTGTACCACAGATTTGAAATCTGTTTGGGAAATCAACCTCCCAGGAGCACAATCTGCAATATAAACTTTGCACGAGAGAGAATCACTGAACTATTTCATGAGGAAGATGAAAATTAATACTTGAGATGGAAATAGTAATGTACGTAACCGTTTACTTATAGAGGCAAGGAGGGAGAGCAGCTAAATAGCTAAGAATCAACCAACTAAAAACTGAATGCACCAATGATGATAATATGATAATGATATAGTAAATTTTCAAGTGAATGGTAAAAACTCATTATTATGCAATATGATCAGGGAGAAGATTAATATGCAACTTAGGGAGAAGATTATTATGCAATATGAAAGCAAGATGCTATATGGGTCTCAGCTACACAACCATTTTAGGTACCCATGTACAATGGAAATGCAATGAACTCTCACACTATTGGAGAAAAGGAGAAAACCACATGGGGGAAAACTCCTTTTCAAAAGATGGAAAATAAATAAAGGATGATGCAGGAAGGACTCGATCATAACCCAAAGAACTACAAACATCATGTATATATAATAAAACTTCTCCCCATGGGACCCCCTCTGTCCGCTCCCCTGCCGATCCATTACAAAAGCTCTATTGTTGATGAAGAACACATGCATACTAAAGATGATCCAATGCCTAGAAGCAACACATATCCTCTTAAGAAGAAACAAGTCCACTGAATGTTGAGGAAGCATCTCCTTGCCCAGTTGAAATGAGGAGGAAGTCAGTCTCCAAATAAATTCTTTGAAAGCTAATTAGGAGTCTCCAAGCACAAACAATGCACATAATCATGATTAAACTCAACCAAGAAAGTGACAAAGTGGGTGAGTGAGGAGTCTCATAAGTGTTAATGTCCAAAGATAGTGCATCAACAATTGAGCTAAAACTATCATCGAAGAGGAGAGAAATCCCCTCAAGTATATGTTACAAATTTACAGATTTGACGACAAACAAGTCTGGAAAACTTGCTAAGTACTTATCCCACAAAGCAAGACCTTAAACATTATGATCAACTTGATCAAAAGTAGAACTCAAAACTGAAGCAGTAGGTAATAGAGGACAAAGCACAGCACTAGGCTAAGAACACTAATGTTCAAATGACCTCTCTCCGCAAACATTATTGACCCTTGATGGAAGGATGTGAACATCAGCCATAGAAACATCATTATTAGGAGAAAAAAGAGGAACAGAAGAATCATGATGCATGATCCACCACACTTGTACCAGTGACATCACTCATCTCCATATCTCTAATGTGCACATGGTTAGGGCTGAACTCACTTATTTTACCTTGTGGACCACAAGAAACTTGATAAATGGAAAGGTGATTAATGGTCAAGGTACGCAAAAAATGATCCCTCACCCATATTAATAGATCCTTTTCTCCAAACCCTCCTAAATGTATCATTACCCATCAGAATGTTAGGTAAATTACAAGGCTCAAAATAAGAGAACATATTCAAAGAAGACACTGTATAATGAGATGCACCTGAGTCTAGAAGCCAACTCGCACTTTCAGGAATACACCCTTTACCTTTTCATCTCATTTACAAATCATGCACTCCCCAGTGAGCATTACCAGATTGTATATCAATCTTTTAATAGTCATAGACAATTGAATCAGTTCTTCATCCCTTGTAGGCCCCAGCAGAGATATTTTAAAAAGTGGTATCCTATCTGTCCTGTCTTAATCAGCCTTTTGATATTTGTTGATTTTGTTTCCCACACATGGGTATTTGTGTTGGTTTCTAGTGTTGGCTTTGCACTACATCCTTTTTTTTTTAAAAACTTTTTAGTAAATCTGTTCCTTTCGTATGCTTTCCCAGCCTATGTTTGGTCCAATTGTGGACATTAATATATTTATCTTGTTCTAGGAAATCCATGAAGCACACCCTCGTTGGATGTACCTTGCAGGATTTCTGGCCTTGCAATTGATTCTATAAAGATAATAATTAGGACTTTTTCTAAATACAATAACCCCTTAAATGAAAAATTTGCTCAGCTTTGTTCTACTTGAAGTTTGCATGTTCTTTCATTTCAACATCTTTAAAGGCTAAGTTGACTTTATTAATATTATGCAGACTGAATCCGCAACCTCAGATAAGTGGGAATGTGGACTCCCTATACTGTGCAAGGAGGATGGAAAGGTTGTCTTGCGCTTCTCTGAAATTTTTGGGGCTAAGGAGTCTTACAGAGTGGGGGAGAAAAAGAGCAGTCGAAAATATAAAATATTGAAGGGTAAGTTTTTTCCTCAATTGTACTTTTCATAACCGACAGAGATCTTACATAAACTGTACCAAATCATTATATTTTTATTTTCTTTGGATTCTTTGTTGGTTTGCTTATGTTAGACATTTCTTTAAAGCAAGAAGATTTTATTTTGCCCTTTTGAAATGCTACTGTTACTGTTATATTTTCCCATCCTATGTTCTATCATTTACAGAACTAGGGGTGTTTGAATTGTCAGTTACTGTGTCATCTTGCATTTGGGAAGCATTGCCATATCGTTGTGTGCAAATTTTGGGTAAGGATATATACAGCATGTCAAAGGCATCCAATTCAAATACAAATGTAGGACTGCACTGTTTTAATGAAGATTGACAAGTAAGAGTACATTGCAAATATGAAAATTGTTCAATAGTCTTAAACTGGCCTTTATGCGCTTTCTAGTTTTTGCATTTTTTAGCTCATTGTGCACCTATATAAGTAAGCATTTGCTGCTTATTTTATTACTCACATATCTTGGTAATCATGTTGTGTTCAATTTTTGATAATATGGTCTAGAAGTAGAACCCAAGTCTAATTTTTGGATTTGAGAAAAGAGGATCGTCCTAGGGACTATTGTCGGTATTAGTGAAACATGAAATTGTATAGAATTTGCAAGGGCAGAAAGTCTTGACCTACAAATTTAGATAAATATCTTGATATTTTGAAGGAAAGATTGTTGGCTGTACTTATGCACAAAATTGCAGGTTCATTTCTTCGAAATCATGAGGCCTGGCTTTTAAAAATTGGACAGACATTTTTTTAAGGGAAATTGTGAACTTTTTGGTTAAAAAATGATTGATTTTTCTTGTAAGCACTGGTTTCTTCACTAGCAAATTGCATATTTTTCTTGTAAACTTATGCAGTTTTTTTAATTACCAGATCACAATTTTCTTTTTGATTCAAATTGCAGCAACTAGGATTTGGCCAATTTTTCAATGTTTTTATTGGTCAAATTTTGGAGTGAACAATTTTGTAGCTAGGAAAACTTGTGAATTTGCGGGTTTTGAAAATAGGGCCTGGAAGGTAGTTTGTGATTACGAGTTATGGGAGGGAAGATGGCCTTTTCACCTCCATCTTGTTTGAATGCAACCATTGTTTTATTGACAAAATATTACAGTACTTGGAAGAAGTGAAGGTTCATAATCTTCAAGTAGAGATGTCCCGAAAAGATCGTTCTCGTTATTGACGCATGGCTAGTGGGTTATTTGTAAAGACCAAGATAAGTTTGATGATTATGACAATCCGTCATGTTGATCAAATCATCAGTGACATAATACATAGCTCATGCTTTAAGAAGTCCAAACATGCATGTATAATCTCTTCACCCAATTGGAAGCTATATGAGAACTTCATGAGATTTTAGATTAGGGTGTGGCCATCATTTTGAACAATGCTTTTTTTTGGATCACTATGGATTAGAATGCATCCTTGCATGAGCATTTACTTGAACTCAAGGACATCAAAGATTAGTTCATCCATTGATAATAAGATAGAAGAAGAGAACATGGTGGTAATCATGTTGAATTTGAAGAGGTATGCAATATTCTCATACAGGAGGTTGAGTTTGAAGAGGTATGCAATAAGCTCTTAAAGGAGGATATATGTCGAAGTGTCATGCCTCCAGCGAAGAGGCTACCAAGATCACAGCTTTGATAAAATTTATATCAGGAAAATAGGAGAAATCCCTGTCTATATTAAATCATGGTCATCCTTAAAGATATAACTTAGGCTAAAAGATGCTAGCGATCCATAGAGGGGAAGATTTATAGTTTAAAGAATTTATCAAAGTCATTGATCTCCTAAATTTAAAGACATCTAATTAAAGTTGAGCTATCAATCTGCGACCCTACTGAATAGAAGATACAAGTGCATTGGGAGAGGGCATCGAGTAAAGAAATCTTATAGAGTATAAATGCAAGGAATTTAGATGTGATCTGCATAAAAAGGCAGTATGGAACTGAGGTTGTTGAGCAGCAATAATCTGTCATTATAAAGCTGCAAGGCATCAAGTTGTCATTACAAACAACTCAAAGTGCACCTGTTGTTGCAATCCCCTAATGTGGGCTTCTATTCCTTATCTGTATCCAAAAGTGCCCATGAGAATGTGTTTTAATACCAAACTTCTTGCATCTAATGCCATTTTACTATGTACTACCAATAATGATCTAGCATTCATGGATCAGCAATTCCCTGAATTCCAATGGAGGAAGCAAGTTTGAATGCCCAATCAACCCCTAGCTCAATTGAATCTCAAGGAAAGTCAGGTCAAGAAAGCAGTCAATAAATGGCTAAGATGTATGTTTCCTTGATAAAAGACATTAATAACCTAGATGAAAGGGTCTACTATTAAGGGAAGCACATGGGAAAACATGTTATTTAACCTCTGTTGGAGGATCATTTTGCTCATTTAGTAAATTGTGTGCAGATTTTAAGACTGATTGATAGTTCACTTTGAAAAATAAAATTATTCCCATCAAGATCGGATTGAAAGTACTGGGAACATAATCATGTAATCCATTTGAGAAAATGGTCGGAGAAATTTGAAAATAATGCTGTCAGGATGTGGACCTCATACCATCTCCTAAGGAGGCAACACAAGTTGAGAGATCTTAGCACAACCAAGATCTATGAGCTCAATCCTGACGTGCAGCCCCCAATTAGGCCAATCAATTTTTTTGCATGAAAGGAAGTCCTTCACATCAGTCTCTAAGGGGACTTCATGGAAGTTCTTTTAAAAGGAGAGTTTTGCGAGGTGAGATCATTACAGGAGACCAAGAACATAAGTGAGGAGAACTCAGCCAAGATTGTGATTTTTGATAGCATAACCTTGTTTATTATGAAACAATAAATCTCACTAAGTGACTATTTGATTTTTGTGCCACTTTTTTGTGCATGTAGTATGGTAGGTCGGTCCATAAATTCTTTGGTTGCAGTTTGTTTAGTAGTCATTTTCTTGTGTAATCAGGTGTTTGGTATTATAATTCAGGAAAAAACGATTGAGCAATCTGTGGATACAGATGTGTGCATCCAGACACCACAGATTGGCTATGGACCACATACTTTTCTTACTGTAATACAACTTCTATAATAAAATGTCCATTTATCCCTTTTGGCATCAGAATTAAGAACGTTTCCACAATTTTCAATGTTTACTTATAGCAGTATATTTGTGGCTGGGGTAAAAACACAATATTAGGAAATATATTCATAATCAGATGGAGAGAGCATCTAAAAGTAGGTGCTGTGATTTTTTTGTGAACTGAATTCTACTTGTCTTTTAGTGCTATTTTTGTCTTTCGTATGGGATACAGTAACTCTAATGACACTGTACATTTTTTAATATATTTTTGCATGAATGGCAATAACTGATCTAATTAAGATTTGATATTTTTAATTTAAAATAGAACAACATATGGTTATCGATGATTTGGTTACTTGTACTAAATTACGTTGTAATATTTTTCAGATCAGGTTTGTACATTGGAAAATACTGACGTTTTGGAAGAAGATGAAGAATTGTATTTGAAGGGTCATTATTCAAAATATAATGGGTATAAATCTATCAACCTGACTCAACAAGAATATCAAGAGAAAATAGATTATTCATTGGAAGGTACTAGTCATGGCAATATGGAAGGTGTCTGCAATTCCCCTTGGGATGAGGTTGATTGGCAGGGTACAAAGCATTCTTGTGTGTGGGCCCAACCGATGAAAGAAAATGGGAGTGCCGATATTCTTGGGGATCATATTGAGCCGCTTTTGTCACCTAATTTCTATTGCCTTGATCAACAAGAGTGGGAAGCTAGTATTCTATGGGACAGCCCTTCTGCTCTTAAAAGCTCTAAGTTGGTTGAAGCAGATGACACTCCTATGGAACAGCAAGATGAAGAGGATATGGACATCAATATAGAGAGAGGTAAAAATGAATCTGAAAGTTTAGAAAGACAGGCACAAACTGCTATTGAGAGAAGCCATTCAAGCTACTTGCTTGGTTACCCAATTTATGTGGAGTCATTTGATCAGAAATCACCTGTAAAAGATAAAAAGTCACCATCCTCAAGAAGGGTTTGGCATCCCCAAATGCTTAGATTGGAGTTGCTTTCAAAGATTGATAAAGAAAGGGATCACAGGGCTGAGGAACCAAAAGCTGGGGAAGCAAAATTTGGAGATATAATTAAGAAATTGAAAAATCTTTCCCTCCAAAATAGTGATTTGTTGGATGGTTCTTGGGTGGATAAGATTGTTTGGGAAGGTGGTGAAGATGTTCCAATAGCTAAATTGATTTTTAATCTTCAAGATGACCAAATGTTGTTTGAAATAGTGGATGCTAAAGAAAGTAGACATCTTCGGACTCATGCAGCAGCTATGTTTATTTCTCCCTCATCTAAAACAGGAGAAACAGGAGAGCTTGCCAATCAAGCTGCTTCCATTGCTAGGTTTAATATTTCCAACGACAAGTATTATTCAATTCGGAAAACCTCTCAGCAACAACAGAAATCTCATACAAAGAAGCGGGCATTTCATGGAATCAAAATTGTTCACTCTCTTCCAGCCATGAGATTGCAGACAATGAAGCCAAAACTGAGCAAGTAAGAACAGTTTGCAGTTGATTTATCTTTTAGAATTTGTGATTTAGAATTACTCCGAGCATTAATCTACAAGGGTTAGTGCCTGTAGGCTATTTAGTAAGGTGTTGTTTAGCCATGTTTTTGCGAGCCATATGGCACCTGATTTTAACAAAAATAAATGTTTTGATGATCTTTAAAAAAAGTTTCCTTAGTTATACCAAATAAATGGTTTGAGATTATACCATAGAAAACTAGAGTGCAAGATTTTTTTCATTCCATAATTGCATATGCTAAATGCTACTTCGAGGTAACATAAAACCATGGTTTCCAAATGTTAAACTGAAGAATGATAATTTTATGTTTATATTCATGGCATGATTTCTGTTTTGGAAATGACTATTTTACTTTAGCACTTATCAACTCAACATATTTAACAGCAGCTGTTATTCTAGCAACAGTCTGCATAAGCTGTGATTACAAATAAACATAAGTGTCCTGAAAAAGAGTAGAATTTCATTGTAATTTTTTATCTGTATTTTATGCTTTCCATCTTCATTGTCATCCTCAAACTTGCTAGAGACTTCTGGTTGCATCAGTTTGTGATTGAGAAAATGCAAATATTTGCCTTGCTGTATAGCTTGGAAATGCATTCTTTAAAAGCCTTCAATATAGCACTCCGTCAGACCCCTAAATGATGATCATCCAGTTAGCTCCACCACAGTGTCTGCCAGGAATGAATGATCTTTTTAAAAATGCTTAATCTCAAATCATTTGCTGAGTACATTAACGTTTATCCTTGATTCATTCTTTTGGCTTCAGTTTGTTGACTATCCAAAGTTTGGTGTCATCATTTTTTGGCTAGGAGGAAATACGCCTTTTGGAGGTGTTTTAGTTACTTGAGATTGTTACTACAGTCTATGCTGAAAGTTTACTGGAAATCATATTAATCAACAAATGAATGGTACAAACGTGAAGAAAATGTATCATGTTAAACTGTATTCATATTAAATTGTATTCTTGTCACTGCCTTCAGAGTGCGATCTTGAGGTTTCCTGGCTTTAGGTGTTTGTTTACCCATCATTAGCTACACGGTTTGCATTCTAATGAAACTATTAGTCATAAATTAAACACGGTAGAAGCAGCATTCAATTTTTTAAATTTTAGATCATAGACCAAAACTCGGATTCCGATCGAAATCGGCGAGGCCAATCGACTTGTGAATCGGCTGACTCGGCTACGAATCGGCAAAGTGAAAAAACCCTTGAAATTTAGAGATTTTAATGATACAAAACTTACAACATAAAACACACTATACCATCATCAAATAGAAGCTGATATACATAAACAAGGAACACAAATGATAAATCCATTAGATACGTAAAATGTAAATTGTAGTTGAAGGAAATAGAAAACATGGAATCATATGACATAGATATATAGAATTATAAATGTTGTCATATTATAAATGTATGTAAAATCCATGAAACCAATGACATCAAATGTTCCACGAGACACGTATGTGTAACAATAAAGTATAAATAGTAACATTGTAACCTTCAATACAAATAACTTGATATCTTTGCATCCAATCGTTGGAAAATTTTAGTTCTTTGGATTTTGTTAGTGCATGGAATTATCTTTGCATTGGTTTTGATCTCATGTTAAGTGGCTTTGTATTTGAGGAGATATGGCAAGCCCTAGAGCAAGAATTAATTGAAAATTAATGAATAATTTTTATTGCTTTGATAATATGATATATGATATATCTGATCTTGTAACAATTGGTTTTCTCGGGTCTAATTTTAACATCTATCATAAGCATAGAATACAGTTTTAACTTCGACTTCATAAGAAGGTAGTTACATCATTCATGCTTATGTGAAGAAGATTACCGTTAAAGTTAGTTAAACAAAATTGCTTAACTAAATACTTGAAATACTTTTTAATGAAATTACTTCAGAAATTGAAATCACATACCTCGGAAAAACTGAGACTGAAATTCATCTAAGTATGCTTCTGCAACCACCCAGGTTAGTCCACAAATATACTATAACAATTTCTCAAATCGACTGCTATCTCAAAAATCATTTGATGAATATCACTAAATACCATTATAACTTAAATTAGGGCATCACATATCATCTTACCAATTAGGGCATCACATATCATCTTACCAATTAGGGCATCAATTACCATCGGTTTATTTAGGGCTTTTCGTACTGCTTTACCACTTAGGGCTTCCGCGACCATGGATTCAATTTAGGGCTTCCGCGACAACGGATTTATCTAGGGTTTCTGCGACGACGGATTCAATTTAGGGCTTCTGCAACCACGGATTCAACTAGGGTTTTCGATACCACAGATTCAGTTAGGGCTTCCAATACCACTATATCAATTAAGGTTCCAGCTGTCGCACAATCAATTAGGGCTTCGAATTTCTTTTCCTTCCGATTGCCTATCTGTGACAATTTCTCAAAATTAGATAATTACTTATATTCAATATTCATTTATATGAAGTAAAACGATGATAACAATGAAATACCTCAATTTAATCTTACCTTCTCATAAACAAAAATGATAATACCTGTTCCGATAGACAATTGATTTCATGGCTTATCTCTGTTTGACACATCTGATATCTTGAGAGAGGTGAAACATTGCGAGGGGCTTTACCACCCAACCTCGGACCACAATATATATCCCCACATGATCTCTTAATGAGAAAGGCCCTCCCTACTCGGAATTGACAGGGAACATCTTACCATTCACTGGGCATCATGATATATATAACACGCCATACAACTTGGCAGTAGGAGATCATCATATCAGGGATATGCATGAGCTATTATTAATGATATGTATTAAAAATGTCATAACTGATATTACTGATTCTTATTGTTGATGAATCTTTCCTCACGCCCCCTCAACCTCATTAGGCCTCCAAGCCCGTGATTTCCAAGTGCTTGTTTAATAATTATCAAAGTGGAATTGCACGAGTTAAACACATTAGATTAGTTTGTGAATTTTCAATTTACTGATATCATTCTTAATTTATTTTTTTATCAGGTTCATCTACACCTCTCACCATCAACAGGTCATCAGACTGGTGTATTCTTGGTGCCTGAACCATTACATCATATACCCATTTATTAAGACTCTACATCCTATGAAATTCCTTGGTATTCAGAATCGATTACTTTTTCTGTATATTATCTAAAACAAAAACATTTCAAGATAAAATCTACAGATTTATGGCATGTATGGTTTGATATTGAAATAATCTATATTCAAAAGAATCTCAAGTGATGGTTTTCGGTATTACTGGACAAAGGAAAACAAGATTATATAAGCACTAATACTTCCATAGTTGGCTTTCATTTTTAAATAGTAAACTGCTTCATAAGCTATCGTGCATACAAACTCTAAGGCGTTCTTGAATAGTCAGTAAAGGTAAGCAACAAGTCTTAATACTGTATAAAATATTTCTTAAGGTTTGGATCAACCCGACTTAAAAAACAAAACAAATACATGAATGAGAGTTGGAAGATAAAACAAGAAAACAAATCACAACCTTACTTGACTTACGGCTATACAAAGGAGTTACTATATCTTAGCGTGTTTGCTTCTTCAGTGTTCCGCTAGAACAAAAGACAAGAGATATGCAAAACGTGGAAGTTCGGATGTTAAATGCACAGCGATTGAGTAGAGTAATAGACGTATAGCAGGGTGATGAATGTATCGCAGGGTGGTAAACGTGTTGCAAGAAGAGTCTGAGACAGATATCCAATGTCCCCCATAAGCGACAAAGCCAACATATTTAATCAATCAAATCTGACCTTACGGCTAAGAGACTTTCATTTATCACCAACTCGTGTTACAGAAAGACAAATATTTGAGACCATGGCGGAAGCATGAACAGGCAGGAATGTTGTTACCTCCTCTCGAAAACGACAAGGTAGTATATAAAAGATAATGATCGACTTTTCATCTTCTGCCGTTACAAGATTGAAATGCAATTGAAATTCCCATCGATTGGAAAATATGAAACGTTGGAACAAGGGGTGAAAAAGTTTTATAAATATAATTATAATTTGAAAATTTATTAAAATCTTATAAGTACTTTTTAAAAATCACTCTATTAATTTATTAACATATAAAGATGCCAAAATATTTTTATATTCAAATACACAGGTATAAATTATTATAAAAAATAATACAACGAAAGAGTCTTAAAATCTTTTAAGAATACGTTTTATATTTAAACTTAATTAATTAAATTTAATTAATTATTAACAACTCATGCAGTTCCAAAGATGAGTCTTGTTACAAATCGCTTGGTCCTCTACCTGTCTGTCCAATGATGGTGATGCCCTGCCTAATTCTTTTCTGACAATGCTTCCACCCCTTCGACAAGCTCCTTGCAAGGAATTTCTTTGTAGCTAAATTATAAATTATAAATAATCATATTAGTTAACCTTTCGTCTTAATTCCATGAATTCGTGATTAACGAATAACTAGCATGTCATCTTCACTTGAAATCATAACGACTAACTATCTTACCATTTCGCCAGATTATATCAAATTACACTACCAACTAACTTCATGTGAACTTCAACGTCTATATTTCAAGCTAGGTCAAAAATTGGGATGTAACAGATCTAATAAAAGGTTTTGAATGCTGCATATGATTGAAAGAGGTGAAGGAGGATCTAATTAATCTTCTAAGAATGTTGGAGTTCATGGTATGTTCGGTCAAGGAAGGCATTCTCAAAATTATTTATAACTATATATCTAATGTGTTTCCAAAACACTAATATCTACTGATTGAACAATAAAAAAAAAAAAAAAAAAAAATTTAACTGAGTGATGAGGCACATAACTCGGTGATTTAGGAAAAAGTCGCCCATACTCACCTAACTTCGCTATTTCTGGCAATTACTCGCTGATCTGGTTTAGTGAGTCACCAAAACTCGGGAGGGGTTGTTCATATCACCAAATCGCCAGAATCACCACGATTCGGGAGCTCTATTTCAGATAGACTTTTGTATCAAATATTTGATGTTGTGATTTACCCTTAGCGATTGGAGGACAGGGTGTGGGCTTCAATGCAATGCGTGTTACTCTCGTCGTTTTTCTCCAAATTAATGTCCTTGAAGCTTGAAAACTGAACGGTATACCACTGAGTTTTCCTGTTATTCTTAATGAGATCCTATTCTTAATGTTCAGTCAAGGAAGGCATTCTCAAAATTATTTATAGCTATATATCTGACGTGTTTCCAAAACACTAATATCTACTGATTGAACAATAAAAAAAATAAAAAATAAAATTGAGTGAGTGATGAGGCACATAACTCGGCGATTTAGGAAAAAGTCGCCCAAACTCACCTAACTTCGCTATCTTTGGCGATTACTCGCCGATCTGGTTTAGTGAGTCACCAAAACTCGGGAGGGGTTGTTCATATCACCAAATCGCCAGAATCACCATGATTCTGGGATCTCTGTTTTAGATAGACTCTTGTATTAAATATTTGATGTTGTGATTTACCCTTAGCGATTGGAGGACAGGTTGCAGGCTTCAATGCAACGCGTGTTACTCTCGTCGCTTTTCTCCAAATTAATGTCCTTGAAGCTTGAAAGCTGCATGGTATACCACTGAGTTTTCCCTTTATTCTTAATGAGATCCTACCTTCCTACATTCCCAATTGCAATTGTAAGTGGCAGGAAGACTGTTTTACTTGATAAGCTCATGGGTTGCTAGCAGATTAACATATTTCCTCACATGGAGGCACCTTAATATTATTGGTAGACTGATGATCTACTAAGAGTGTTTTCTGTCTATTTTGTCATTATTTAAAATGCGAGTATGGTATTTCCTGAAAGATGTTTTTGGTTAGTATTATTTCACTCGTCTGATTATTTTATTTTTCCTTTCTACAGTTCGTGTTCATTATCTTTATGGAGATTTTTAATTTACATATGATATGTAGGGTTTGAAGGGTATCCTTAATTGAAGTTATGCCTGGCAAATATGATATTTGAAAGCGTTGCCAAATTGATGTGTGGAGAAGTAATGCTATAACCTTTTGTAGATTTATTATGAGGATTGTAGGTGTTGTCCTGAAATTAAAACTATGATAATTGCTTTAGTAGTTTGTGGTATATCTGAATAGCGGGTGATGATTTTCTGTTAAAAAAATTCTCTGCCTTCTATGCTAGCAGTCTGCAGAGATATTCTTCCTTGAATTTCTTCATACTATGCTGCAAGCACAATGATGGTTTATTTTATTGATAACAGATTGCCACAACTCATGATATTATATTCATGCTTCTAGTAAGATTGTAATCTTTTATCACCAACGTTTTGGAGCATACTCCACATTCTTAGCTCTCTCACCCTAATGATGGATCATTGAGTATGATCCGAAACATTGGTGCTAAGAACTTTCACTTAATCTTACTAGAAGCATGAATATAATGGTTTATTTTACTTCTATGGTTATATTCTAATGTACATTATCTCGTGACTTCATATTAACAGTTGACTAATTGTTGTTATCACTGGAAATCACGGAATTTTCGGATCACTGAAGACTTTCATTAACATTTTTTGCAGTAAGGACTTGGCTAATTTTCATCGACCAAAGGCTCTGTGGTATCCACACCATAATGAGGTTGCTGCTAAAGAGCAGGGGAACCTTTTTGCGCAAGGACCTATGAAGATTATTGTAATGAGCATGGGAGGGAAAGCAAGTAAGCTTCATGTGGATGCAGCAGAGACACTGGAGTCTGTGAAAGGAAAAGCTGCTAAAAAATTAGGTTTATATTTTCTCAGTTCAACTCTTACATTATCTAGTGCTCGTGGTTTTATATGTAATGTATATATTTGGCTGTGACGTGAGTTCATTTTTAATGTTAGGTGGATCTATCCTGTTTTTATTCTTTTTCATCTAGATTAGTGATTTCTAAAGTAACTAACACATTTAAGGTACTGTTTTTTCAATATAATGAATTTTGCTGTCTTTGAAATGAGCTCATTTAAAATTTAGGTGGATATATTCTTCTATTTTTCTTTTGCACTATATTAGTGATTTCTAAAGAAGCTAACATGTTTAAGGTACTGTCCTTTGCTTTATGTTATCTCAAGTAATGGTTTGCCCTTTGTAATTAAAGTTTTGTTTATGTTGGTAGTACATAGTTTACTTCCAGTAATGTAAATGTTCTTTACTAATGATATTATGCATATTACTAGAATATGAAATTGTATTTTGGAGAATATATTATTAATTATAATATGAAATTTGACTATTTATTTATTGTTTCATCTTCAAATGATATAATTGTTGACAGATTTTAAACCTTCAGAGAAGATCAAATTTGTGTATTCTGGTAGGGAACTAGAGGAAGGAATGTCTCTTTCCCAGCAGGATGTGAGGCCAAATTCAATTCTTCATCTTGTGCGTACAAAAATTCATCCATGGCCAAAGGCGCAGCGGTTGCCTGGTGAAAACAAGCCTCTACGTCCACCTGGTGCATTCAAGAAAAAGTCAGAGCTTTCAGTGAAAGACGGACATATTTTTCTTATGGAGTATGTTATCATTGTTCTTTCCTCTATAGTCAGTAGCTCTTTCTGTTTTTCAAATGTTCAAATCACAGATAGGGTAAGAGCATAGGCTTTTTATTTAAGGTCTATTATAATTTTTTATTTTCAAAAACACTAATTTTGATAAAATGTATAATATTGAGAGCAAGTTGTTTGCAGTTCTATGTCTGGGGTTCTTGGGATTTATTTTATATCGTTTTCCCTTTCTAAACATTAGCACTACTGTATGCCATTATGACCGTACTAAATTAGCTTTTCATAAGCATTGATATCTTGTGCCTGGCTTGGATGGAATTCAAAATGTATGCTTGACGACTATGAAGAACACAATAGCAATGATACTCATTATTGCTAATAAAACATATAAATACCTCATAATTTGCAATAATGAAGATACTTAAATTTATGATTCAATGATTTGACAAGTACCAATACACAATGGAAATTATAATCAATGCTTTGTGGCCTTCATAGTGCTCTTCAACAAAATATAAGTCGATGTTTATTCCAATTTTATTTAAACCAGAATCAGCTAGATTGCCACTTGCACTTGTTAGGTCACACTCAACACTGCCTCATCTGTAGAGACTTTGACAAGTTTTGTTGTAGCATGTAGGTTGGCACACTCAGAAATTTTATGCCAATTCATTGTTACCCTATCATTTTATTTCAGGTGTTTTACATGATAAGAGATTAAATTTGGTGTGCACAAATACCAAATCCTTAGCTTTTCTTGCACCTAATTATTTGCACTTAATGTAGTGAAAAAATGAGTATTTATTCCAATTCCGATCAATTGTTGAAGAATTCACAACCTATTAAGTTTGCATTCACTATTAAAATTACAGAAAAAAAAAAAAAAAACATAAAATTGTAATAGTAATGAACTAAAATGGGAGTTGACAAATAAAAAAAATGCATACTTGAGAGTCAACTTTGGATTCAACTTTATTTTAAATCAGAATCAGCTACACTCTAAACTGCCTCATCTATAGAGACATCGACAATTTTTGCAATTGTAGCATCTATGTCGGCACACTTGTCACCCTCTCATTTTATTCATGTGTATTACATGATAAGAAATTAAATTGGGAGTCCACTTAGCTTTTCTTGAATCTAATTGTTTGTGCTTAATGTAGTGGATAAATGAGTATTTACTCCAATTCTGCTAAATGGAAGAAGAATTCACAACCTGTTAAATTCACATGCACTATTTACGATTACAAAATACAAATTAAGAATCATCATATTATAATAGTGAACTGAAAATGGGAGTGAAAAATAAAAGATGCATACTTGGCAAATTGTATATTGTAAGAGGCTGCAGATAAATAATGTGTTGGCCATATACTATCATTCACGAACATTGGTTTTGTAAATATTCTAAGAGTGCACTAAATGATTTCTCAAAGATATGAAGTGGCTAAATTCACTCAAGGCATTATGCTCCCAAAGGATATTTGGTCATACAATACAGTATGACCCTAAGAGACATCTTCTCATACAATGCCAACAATGTGAATGGGGACAGCTTGCAAGAGATTGTTGGCACAAGCAAAAACAAATTGCAACTACTAGTGTGATAATGGTTCCAACACAAAGAGTATGAAGACATCGGATGCCCAAAGCAAAGGGTAGTGTCAATATGATTGATTCAAGGTATAATGATGTAATAACCCCAACCGGTTATAACTTCACCAAACACCAAATTCTTTTATAATTCAGTTTTATGACATTTCGTCAAACACTTTGTAAGCAAGCTCTGAAGCCACTGTAATGACCCGACCTGGTTACAGCTTCAAATGACATCAATTTTCAATTTTCTTTACTATTTGATAGTTTTACATTTCATCAAACACTTGGCAAGCAGACCATCTACCACTGAATATATGATGTCTTAAATTTTCAAACACAATGTCAGGATGTACAAGAAACTGATCACAAATTTATTTAATTTTTGCCTTATAAGTTTTGCATAAATAAATACCAAACACCAATAAGCAATTCTGAAATGATTCACACAAGCCTTTGAACAAACCATACAACAGTATAATGAAAAGAGAACTTAATTGTTGACTGATTGCTATAAATCATAATTTGAAGCCAACCTATTCTACTTTCAAACTGTGAAACATAAACTGAATTTTTCAAATCAAGAACTTGGTCTTTGCCGTAGAATGTAATTGCACAAGTCAATTAAAAGCTGCTTAGTCCAATTTCAATCTGGCATTTACAGTCTGTCCTTACAAATGCTGGCCAAAAACTGATATAGAAATCATGCCAAATACAAGACCCCTTGGCATTCAAGCTGTAAATCCGACACTCCAATTTTGATGCAGAGCGAACAAATAGGGATATCCAAAATTAACACATTCTTCAGCACCAAACTCCAATTTGTAGACTAAACCCTAGCCCAACAATAGAGATAACTGAAAACGAATTAAAGCTAAATTCTTCAGTAAGCCAGTCACTTCTCAGCCACAGTAGACACAGTATGAGAAGTCTGTTTAGTTTAGATTGAAAATTAAATCAATACCACTTTACCTTAGCAGTGGATTGATGCACAAACTCAGTCTCAAACCCTTGTAATTCAGCAAGGGCACATAAATCAGAACTTCAGGAAACATCACAAAGACACCAAAGCAAAATAAGATAAGAAAATGATTGGATGCAGCTTGTCATGTCAGCCCTCAGTTCAGACTATGTGCAAAGATGACGAGCAACAATGGATATATTAATATTAATTTGGCCAAATTAAATATTAAGTTTTGAGTTTATATTATTAAGTTATAATATAATTTTACTCTATAATATAAGTCACTTTAATGAAGGGTCAAGTTATCATAGATAGGGCCAAGTGAATAATTAACTATAAAAGAATTATTTATGCATCAACTTAGAGTTTTAAGTGAAAAATTAAAAAGTGGGAATATATCTTTTATCTCACATTGACTAGGAAAGTATTTGAGCTCTCATAAGAAAAGGATAAAAGGGACTTAATGTAGATTTTCTGCAAATTCTGATGAAATAATACATATATATTACCTTCAACCTTGCTGGAAATGGTCCTTAAATATTCCGGATAGAGTATTAATCATTCATGGAAAATGGTATATAATTCGGGAAATCGTTTTTATTCTTGTTATAAATTCGCTCAAGGTAGTAATGCTAGAAGAGCAGACTTGGGTGTAATATGTCTTCTATCCACATCCTTGCCCCTCCTTTATAGTGGACCCAAGGGGCATGTCCTTAGAAAGGACATGACCCTTTCTAGGTCGTCCCTCATAAAACAAATTGAATTTACCAAGATTGGCGCCCCTCTTTGTTTGTCTATTAGTTAGTAGTTAAACTAACTACAAATAGGCAATCAAGACATTAGTAAATGTTCCCAAAGGGATCGTTGATCTGCATGATAAATTAATGTATTCTCCAATTCACTGAAGGAAATTCACTAAAGGAAATTTCATGCATTACCAGATCTGTTCAATCTGAAAAATCAGAACATTATTTTATAACAGCTACTTAGAGAATTAACACTCCCTCTTAACTTGATAATAATAATGATAATAATAATGAGAGAGAACATATCAAAAACATTGATTACGATGACTAAGCATAGAATTGTACTCTATATCTATCTGAATCTTCTAAGCATGTTTTATCATTTGTACACATGATACTTTGTCATATTACTATACCTGTAATATGACTTATCACTTATTCTTATGATAACAGTATTACATGGGTTTCAATACACAATATAAATCCGGAGAATGATTAAGTTCTTCGTCTATCCAAGGTGTGACTCATAGGCATAAAAATGTCTATATCACAACGCGATTTTGAACTCATCCAGATCTGCCAGTAGTTCTCTACTGTTTAGTGCATTATCTGAGAGATCGTTATCTCTCATAATGTCTTTTATACAAGTGTTCATTATCTTAGAGATTGTCACCTCTTAGATAATGAATACAAATGGTGAAGCTCATAATAGTCAATAGCCTGACAATAATAATTTTAACACAATTATTTCATTAATAATTAAAGAATGCAAATGAATTATAATTCAACCATACTAAGTCCTTTTCTGAATTGATCAATCTTCACTTGAGAGAGAGGTCTGGTAAAAATATCTGCTGTCTGATCTGCAGTGCAAATGTATTCTAACTTGACAATTTTCCTATCTACCATATGTTCTACATAATGCTAAGGAATTTCGATATGCTTGGATCAGTCATGAAAAGCTGGATCCATAGAGAGCTTGATGCAACTCTAATTATCACAATGAATGATAGTGCGGTTCATGGGTTGATCAAATAATCCCACAAGTAACTTTCTAAGCCAAATTGCTTTGCTGTAAGCCATTGGAGCTGCAATGTATTCAGCTTTTGCGGAACTCTGTGCTACTAATGACTGCTTTTTGCATATCCATGATATCATTGTTGAGCCTAAACTGAAACAACATCTTGAAGTGCTTTTCCTATCAGTAACACTTCCAGCCCAATTTGAGTCTGTGAATCCATGTAAGTCCAAGTCAAATTTCTTATACTTAAGCCCAAGGTTAAGAGTGCCCTTTAAGTATCTCGTAATGTGTTTGACTGCAACTAGGTGAATCTCTTTTGGCTCACACGAAAATTGTTTAAAGGCATTTACAGCATAACAAATATCAGGTCTTGTATTTACCAAGTACATGAGAGACTCAATCATCTGTCTGTAAAGAGTAGAATCTATGGAGGGTGATTGTGTAGCTGCTCAAGTTTGTGTTGATTAGTCTCCATTGGTGAAGACATAGGTTTGCAGTTCCACATTCCAAATCTCTTTAAGATGTCTAATGCATACTTTCCTTGATTAAGTATGATGCTGGTAGAGTTTTGCCATACTTCCAGTCCTAGGAAGTAATGAAGAAGTCCTAAATCTTTCATTTCAAATTCTCTGATTATGTCTTTCTTGCATTGATCTATAAGATGATTATCACCTGTTATTAGTAAATCATCAACATATAGTATCAAAATTATCATCTCATCTTTATCCGTTTTATAATCGAGATTTGGATCAGCTATATTCTTAGAGAATCCTAAACTAGTGAGATACTTATTGATTCTTTCATACCATACCCTTGGAGCCTGTTTAAGCCCATAGAGAGCTTTCTTGAGTCTGCAAACAAAGATTTTAGGATTACGAGTTTGATATCCTTTAGGCTGTTTCAAATATACCTCTTCTATAATCTTTACATTCAGAAATGCTATTTTTAGATCCATCTGATGTACTTTCCATCACTTCGATGCTGCAATAGCTAGGACTGCTCTGACAAAGGTGTATTTGGCAACTGGAGCAAAGGTTTCTTCATAATAAATTCCCTCCTCTTGAGAGAATCCTTTGGCCACGAATCTAGCCATATATTTTTCAATGCTACCGTCAACAACATGCTTGATCTTAAATATCCGCTTAGAAGAAACAACATATTTTCCCTTAGGCCTTGGAACAATTTAGCAAACATCTTTCTTAATAATGGATTGGTATTCTTCTGTCATGTCATCCTTCCAATTTGTATGTTTGATAGCATTTGAAACATTTGCTTGTTCTGATTAGATAAGTCACTCATTTTTGTTGCATAGCTAGAGAATCTTTTGGGTCTTTTGCTCTCTCTGAAGGTTCCAAATGGTGCATCGAAGTCTTGTGCTTCCTCTACAGTCTTAATAGCCCAAAGTGGTCTTTTCTTAGGATTTTTAGCTTGCTCAAGATTAAGGTTTTGAATCTCACCTTTGATTTCTTCAATCTTCTCCCTTTGAAACTCAGGATCATGATTTTCTTCAGAACTAAGTATATGAGAGGGGTCTTTAGAACTTAGGACTCTATTGAATGCAAGCTCTTCTTCAAAGACAACATCTCTACTAAGTTCAATTTTCTTCTCACCAAGTATGTAAATTCTATATGCTTTAGAGGTTTCACTATGCCTGACAAAAATGTTTTTCCTTCCGGAGGGTTCTAACTTAGTTTTCTTTTCATTTGGAACATGTATGTAGACATGGCACCCAAATATCCTAAGATGACTTATATTTGGTTTAACCTTAGAAAATACTTCTTCAGGAGTTTGATCTCTAAGGTGGGAGTGAGGACTTCTGTTTTGAATAAAGACATCAATACATGAGATTTTTGCTCTAAGTTTTGATCACAGCTCTTGCCGTTTCTATAATTGTCCTATTCTTCCTTTTGGCTACCCCATTTTGCTGTGGATTATAAGGAACAATATACTCCCTCTTAATTCCTGCTTCTTTACAAAAATCTTTAAACAAATCTGAAGTATATTCCTCTCCATCATCAGACCTAAGAGTTTTAATTTTATGTTTTGATAGGTTTTATATTAAGGTTTTGAATTCTTTAAATCTCTTAAGGATTTCTTCTTATTCTTTACATTTTAAGAAGTAAATCTATGTTTCCCTAGAGAAATCATCTATAAAAAGTATATAATACAAAAATCCTCCAAGAGAAGGAACAAGCATAGGTCCACATAAATCTGAGTGGACTAATTCTAAAACATTGTTAGATTTTCTATTGCTAGTTTAAAATGGACTTCTAGTGTTCTTACCTAGTGCACATCCTTTGCATATGCTAGAATGGTCTTTATTTAACTTAGATAAACTAGTAACCATCTTCTCCATAGTCGATAAAGCTTTGAAGTTTAGATGCCTTAACCTTCTATGCCACACTTCATTTATATCAACAGCTTCGTGGATTAAGGATTGAATATGTTCTATATTTAATTCATACAAGTATCCCTTTCTTTGACCAATCAACTTATATTTCTTAAATAAGAGTTCTTAGTCTAGGTCATTACTTTACTGTCCATGAATGCAACCTTATGTCCATCATTTTCAAGTGTTGTAACAGAGATTAGATTCCTCTTGATTCCTAGTACATAGAGTACTCTTTTGAGATGAAGAGAAATACCCGATTTCAGTTTCAAGGTGCAATTTCCAATTCCTTTGACAGGATGAGTGGAATTATCACGTATGGTAACTTCGTCATTAACTTCCTTTGATATTGAGTCTAGTACTTCTTTGTATCTTGTAATGTGTCGAGATGATCCACTATCAATTACCCATGCTTTGCTTAATACTTCATTTGATAGTGTTGAATACAATACATGTTACTCAGGATCATAATTTTCCTCTTTCTTAATAACGTTTGTACAATTTAGCTTTTGCTTCGTATTCTTTGGGCAATTTGCTTTATGGTGTCCAAATTCTCACATTTGAAGCATTTTATTTGGGATAAATCTGTCTTAGGTTTGTCATTTCTTTGATGAGCCTTCTTCTTCTTGAAGTGCTTCTTCTTACCTTTGTGGAAATTTGTGTTGAGAATATGAACTTTTTCATCTTCAGTTTTAAATTTCCTTCCTTTCTTGAGTTGCCTAGATTCTTCTTGAAGGCAATCTCCTTTAAGTTTATTGGAGTTTGGAAGTTTGTCTCTAGCACTTACTCCTTGTGAGAATATTTCCCATGAATCTGGTAATCCATCTATTGCTATTAATGTTAGTTCTTCATTATCAATTATGTACCCAATGCTTGTAAATTCATTTCTTAGACTAGCCACCCTTAGGAAGTATGAATTCATAGATTCTCCCTTATTTTTAATATGATTTAGTTGCCTTTTTAGTGAAAGGGTTCTAGTTGCATTATTAACCTCATATGCATTTATTAATGCACTCATCGTATTGAATGTTGTCTGATGTTTCATTAGCATAGGTACTATTTCATTTTTAACTCCATCTAATATGATTTTCATGGCTTTCCTGTTTCTTTTGATCCAGTTAGTTTTATAAGGATCAGCATCAGGTTGCTTGGATTCCTTATCAACAAACTATGTTACATCATTTTCTTCAAGAGCCATCATAATTCTGAATTTCCATGCAATGAAGTGGTCTTTTCCATCAAACCTGTTTTCGGGTCTGATTGCATTGGCCATTGTAGGTAGAAGGATGTTGCTTGATATGTTTTAAATTTGATTATCAATTGGCAGAGCCAAGGTTCGACTTCCAGAGCTTTGATACCATGTAGATTTTCTGCAAATTTTGATGAAATAATACTGATATATTACCTTCAACCTTGCTGGAAATGGTCCTTAAATATTCTGGACAGAGTATTAATCGTTTTTGGAGAATGGTGTATAATTCTGGAAATCGTTTTTATTCCTGTTATAAATTCACTCAAGGTAGTAATGCTAGAAGAGTAGACTTGGGTGTAATGTATGTCTTCTATCCACACCCTTGCCCCTCCTTTATAGTGGATCCAAGGGGCATGTCCTTAGAAAGGACATGACCCTTTCTAGGTCGGCCCTCCATAAAACAAATTGAACTAATCAAGATCAGTGCCCCTCTTTGTTTGTCTATTAGTTAGTAGTTAAACTAACTACAAACATACAATCAAGACATTAGTAAATGTTCCCAAAGGATTGCTGATCTGCATGATAAATTAATGTATTCTGAAGGCCAATTCACTGAAGGAAATTTCATGCATTACCAGATTTGTTTGATTTGAAAAATCAGAACATTATTTTATCATAGTTACTTAGAGAATTAACACTCCCTTCTAACTTCATAATAATGAGAGATAACATATCTAGAAACATAGTTACGATGACTAAGCATATATTTGTACTCTATATCTATCTGAATCTTCTAAGCATGTTGTATCATTTGTACAAATGATACTTTGTCATATTACTATACCTATAATATGACTTATCACTTATTCTTATGAGAACAGTATTACATGGAATTCAATACATAGGATAAATCTGGAGAATGATTAAATTCTTTCTTTATCCAAGTTGTGACTCACAGGTATCCATGATGCAGATGTATGTATATCTAGTATGATACCTGCTAGTCCTATCTGCAGTGTTGATGAACTTATTTCATATGGACATATGGTTGTGTTAGTGGTAGCGGAGGATATTGGCACTGAGCTTCAGCAGGTTGAGGCTCCCAGAGTTGTTGTTGCAGTTAGTGCAGAGATGGTTGATGTAGTTGTTACCACTGATACTTTTGGCTCTCTCTTGGATGGGATTGTTATTGGAGATTTTTTATGTGAGTTGTCATAGTGTTGCTCCAGTGTAGGAGGTAGTTGCTTCCTTAGGTGGGACCGATGCATGTATGGAGTCACCCAACTGTGATGTCGATGATCTGGGTGTTACAATAGAGTCAGTAGATGTTGGTTTATGCTCTAGTATTATTGTTTCACAGCTTGACGTTGAGTCATGTGTGTAGAGTCAGTTGTCTTAAGTTGAGGCATTGTCAGGAGATGTGGATATAGATAGTATGGACACATCTAAAGATCCATTTGATGATGCTATGAGCTGCACTGGGTATGATACCCCTTGCCACTTATTGGGTGATGACTCCGAGGAGGTTTCAAATGGGTCCCACAATCAGTGTTTACAGGGTCTTATTATTGAGGTGGGTGCTGAGACATGTGAAGAGATTGATACTGTGAGAGCCTCCATTTCTTCTGAGGTGTTGGTTGAGGTGCCTAGTAGTTCTACCTTGATTGTAGATGTGTGCGAGGTCAGTAGCACACATGCAGTGAACAATCTTGTGGTGGGTAGTTTTGATTAGGTTTCCTATCATAGTGCAGTTAGTGAGATAGAGAGCTTGCATAGGAGGCAAGGGTTATAGAGGCATCATGTGAGTCAACTAAAGTTGCGTGATAGTGACATTTCTTCAACTCTTGAACATTATGATACTATCCGTCAAATGCTAGCTACATCTGGTTGGGATGCTCCTATGTCTTATGAAAACAGTCATAGTACTCTTTCTCTAGTAGAGATTCATGTGCTTCGAGAGACTATCAGAATTTTGAAGTACAATTATTCGTAGCTAGTTGCTAACAGGGATTACCTTCTTGAGTGGGGTAACATATGTTATGATAACATTGTTAGAGAAAGAGGAGGTGGTTGAGCTCACCTAGGAGCTTGAGGTGACTGTGGACTCTCTTCATTGTACTCAGTTGGCTCTTCGAGAGTCAGTCACGATTGGATGAGGCGATCGTGGAGTTGGAGCATGTACGGTCCACACCAACCTTAGATTTAGTTTAGTTGCACATTGTGGTGGTTGGTGATGAGTTTGCTTCTATGGTTGGGGAGGATGGACGTGATGATGTGGCCAACACATGTGTCCAGGATATGAGTGCAGTAGGTATAGAGGAGGTGAGAGTATTAGTTGAAACGCACTCCCATGGTGATTTGCTTCCTTCTGCTAGGAGCAAATCTATTTCTTCATTTCATACAGCTGGTTTGGGCAGTTGGCACTGCCACATTTTCAGAGAGATCAGCTGTGGGTCGCAAGAGAGCAGGTTGATGCTTACACATATAATTTCTATTGCACAGAGTCCTTGATGGAGTATCTATTGGAGAGTTTAGATGTACGGGATGATTCATACATAGTGTGAGGGTACTCTCATCGGAAACAAACAAAAGAGAGAGGAAACCTTTCATGCTATTCAGAGGATGGTAGGAAAGATTGTAGAGACTCTGTCTACCATGCTTCCCCACAGGGATTTTGAGTTTGGGTTTGCTGAGAGGATTGCCCAGGATCTTGCCCCACCTGTAGTTTGGATTTAGAGATTGGAGCCATCTTCTGATTCCTAGTTTGATACTGATGAGCCCTTGATAGAGATTGGGAGTTTTTATCAGCACTACACTATGAGGAGTGCTCATCACTTTTTGTTTGACCCATAGGTAGAGCATTTGGTTTCGCATCGATGTGGGTTAGTTCTAGTTTCATACCATCCATTATGGGATGGGTTAGCTCCATCTTTTGCAAATGCGATCGACTACTGTAAGTTAGACACTTGCAATATCTACACACCCAAGACAGTTTATCAGAGGTTGGAGTTGGTGATAGTTATTAGGTACATATGGTCGTTGTCACCTCCACAGTGTATTTGGGTGTGAGTGCCGATTTGATAAGGACTCAGTTGTGGAAACAGTTGGTATTTCAGTTGGGTTGAGTTCCAAGGAGTTGTTGCCTTCATCAGTGCCCATGGTCAATTTCTAGATGATTCTGTCATTGATATCAGTTATTTGGGTGTTGATGCTACAAGAGTTGCCTTTCTTCCTAGATGGTTCCAACTTGGTTCTCTTTCCTTTAGGTATATGAATGTAAACAGGACAACCAAATATTCAGAGATGACTTAGGTAAGTTTAATTCCTATAAAGGCTTCTTCAGGGGTTATGTTTTCTAGGATTGAGTGTGGGCATTTGTTTTGAATATATGCAATAGTATTAGTGGCCCCAATCCAGAATGAGAAGTGTAAATTTTGATAATGTAACATGGCTTTTACTGATTCAACAATGGTTCTGTTTTCCTTGTGGCACTCCCTTCTATTGAGGATTATAAGGTATAGTATACTCCCTCTTAACCCCAACAAAGGTGTAGAAATCTTTGAAATTTTCAGAGGTTTATTAGCCCCCATTGTCTGATCTTGGAGTTTTTATTCTCTTTGACGTTTGATTTTCCACAAGTGCTTTGAACTCTTTAATTTTCAATAGAACTTCATTTAATTATTTGACTTTTAGAAAGTAAATCCAAGTTTTCCTAGAAAAGTCATCAATAAAGATTACATAGTATGAGTATCCTCCTAGAGAGAGTGTTGGCATAGGTCCACACAAATCAGTGCGAACTAGTTCCAGATTTAATTTAGATTTGTGTTCACTTGGGGGAAGAGATCTTTTTACATTATTTCCTTGAGCACATCCTTTACAAATGCCTATATGATTTGAATTTAAGTTAGGTGTTCCAATGGTGAATTTTTTCTATATTCGGTAGTGCACTGAATCCAAGATGTCCAAGCCTTCTATGCCATATTTTATTAGGGTTTGATACTTCATGATTTAGGGCTTGCAATTGAATGTTACTCAATTTATATGGAATTCCATCTTTAGACCCTATGGTGATGGCATTCTTAAAGTTAGATTTTTAGGCCATTACAATACTTTATTGTCATTAAAAGTAACATGATACCCTTCATCTACAAGTCCTAAGATGGATACTAGATTCCTTTTTATGCCAGCTACAAAGAGAACATCTTTCAATTTTAGAGTGATCCAAGTTCTTAGTTGTATAGAACAAGTCCCAATTCCTTTTATTGGATAGGTGGAGTTATCTCTAATGGTAACTCCTTCAGTGAGATAATTTTCAAAAGTTTCAAACTTATCTCTAAACCCTGTTATGTGATGAGATACACCACTGTTGATTATCCACACATTTTTGTTGGAGTTCATCTCACTTGATAGAGCCAAGTAGAATAATAGGTTTTCTTCCTTTTTAGCTTCGGCTATGGTGGCTAGAAACTTTCCCTTTCTGGACAAAATTTGTTTATGTCCAAATTTCTCACACTTGTAACATTGAACTTTGGAGAAGTCTTTTCTATTGTGATTATTGTTTCCTTTTCTTTGGTCATTTTTTTCCCCTTTATGTTTAAATTTCATCTTCTTCCCTTTGTTATTAGAGATTGAGAAAAGGGCTTGATTTTCTCCCTCTTGGTTTGAAATGATCTCTCTAGAAATTAGTCTCGATACTTTTGAGGTGCAATGATTTTTAAGTTGATCAAAAGTTGGTATTGAAGGTCTGCTGACGACTTGGATAAATGCTTCCCAAGATATAGGTAGCCCTCTAAGTGCTATTATGGATAATTCTTGATCTTCAACTTTATTTCCAATTGAAGATAGATGATTCTTTATTTCAGAAATTCGTCCAAAATGGATGAGATTGACTCTCCTTTATACATTTTTATATTCATAAGTTGATTTTTTAATGTGACTAATCTACTTGAGTTGTTAATCTCAAATGTATCCTTAATTGTTTTAAAAACTTCAAATGCTTTCTTGAGACTTGATATGTAAGGAAGAATATGAGCTTTTACGGAATCAACACTGGTTTTCTGGCTTTATTATTTCGCCTTTTCCTTGTGGATTTTTCTGCCTCATCTTTAGGTATTGGAATGTCTTTTTCAATGAATGATTCTAAATCCAATTCTTCGAGGATTGTTGTAATTCAAATATTCCATGAGAAGAAATTTGTTGCTCCTTCAAGCCTATCCTTGACTCTAACATTGCTTGCCATGATGTCACTTTTATTTTGTGATTTGAAAATTTGTTTTAAGTAGTTTAGCAATTTCTTCAGCAATTTGGCTTTGATACCATGTTAAATATATATAGACCGATTTGGTGGAGACTGTACTAACTTATATTGGCAGAAATACTGTACTGATTTGATGATTATTCAATTTCCCTTTATACGATTCTGATATATATATAAAATTGACTTACTTTTGCAGTACGTATATGCTGATGACAATGACTATGAAATTCAATGAGAGCAGATTGATTTCAGACTGTATTGGAAATGTATAGTAGACCAGATTTATTGAGTTCGAGACTCTGATTCACATGCCTTGTTTTTGATATGTTTCATCAGTCTTTGAATGGTATTTTATATAATGGGTAACATATCAAAGGTGCCGACATAGGGGCATGACCCTATGTCGGCACCTTTTATATCACTGTCGATTCAGAATATAACGATGGTCGATAATCCAGTCGGTTCTTAACAAAGTTCGATACTGATCATGATTTCAATAATATACTTTTAAATATTTTATATATATCTGTGTGTGTGTGTTGATGATGAATATATACATGTGTGTGTGTGCGTGTGTGCGTGTGTGTGTATGTCTATATATACATGTGCATATTATATCATGCTTTCGTATATTAGATTTCCATCAACACACAACACACACACACACACACATATATTAACATATATTACATATAGAATTTTCTTCAATTCACTATGCGGCTAGGTCTCTCAATAGCTACCACTATAAATTGATGAAGGAAAGGTGATTTTAATTCCCAAAGAAGTGTTGGAAATAAGAGAGAAGAGTTTAAGGAATACGAGGATAAAAAAACACTAGATCAAATAGAAGGGTTTACTTATTGAAGATGGAACTTGCAAAGGGCTAGAAGTTTATAACCATCTAGATCTCCATTTCTCGAGGACAAACAATGTATGGGAGGGAGGACTTATCATGTCCTAGTTTCAAAAGTAGTACTAATATTAAATCTAGTGATCCAAATATAGTAAGTTAGGACTTGTGGATAAATCGGGAAATGTTTCCTTTGTGGTTAAATAATGAAATCAGAATTAATGTTGAATTAATTAATGAATTTTGAAATATGTTGAAGGCAAAATATGGAGTGGGAAATTGGAAGTATATTTTAGAAAGCTAAGTGGCAATTGGCAACTTTGACATTATGGGTAGGTGGTAAATAATATCTTAGAAAGTTAGGTGGAAGACAAGTGGATGGGGTAGTTGCATTCTTGGAAATAGAAATATTCTCCACTCTTGGTTGTGAGTTTTGGTCAATCATTGTATTTAGACTTAGTTACTCGGGTTCACTGTTTTGGCGCAGGAACCCTGCTTGGGTTCGAAATTCAGGTCCGGTTCGACCTGGGTTCGAATTTGCCTGGGCTGGTTCAAACCTGCAGCCCAGAATTTGAACCCGGGTGAATTTGGGCTGCCCAGTTGGAAGCCGTGACGAATGTGGGCTGAATTTCGCTGATGGATGATTTCCAAGCCATTTTTTATAACCAATTTTATAATTTTTGAGGTCCGGTTGCCCTAAAAAGTGAATGTAAAAAGGTGGGATGTAGATGCAGAGTTGGTGGGCTTGGATATTTCTGCTTCTCGGCTTACAATTGTAGACTTTGAAGATTTGGATGCCCATACTATTGCTGTTGGTGTTGATCCCATTAGCCTTATCTCTATTGTTGAGTCAACTAATGCAGGGGATTACAAGAAGAAGAGGAATAAGAAGAAGAAGATGAATATTAAAATTTTATACATTATGATTACTTGACTTGAAGCTGAAACAATGATACTTGAACTTCTTGTTATGATTCGTGGAAAATGATTGACTTTTAAGTTTTAATGTTTTGAATCTTTGGTGTTGAACTTTAAAATTGACATATCTGATGGTATGATCTTTTTGCTTGATGCTATGATTACAACTTACGTGTTTAAAGTTTATGCCTATGGTGTTTTTGTTGTTTAAATGATTAACTTAGTTTATATCATATGATTTTATGATGCTCTATGCTTCTAGGCTTCATATATATATATATATATGTAATTTTTTATAATTTTTACATTTTTTTTGTAAGAACAAACCCAAACAAACCCAAAACCCTTTCCAAATTTTGCTGTACCGGCGAACCGTTTCTTCGAACCCATATTTCAAACCAAACTTGAACCAATAACTAATTATTTAGAGTGTTTGGTGCCATTTTCTTGATTCATTGACTTGTTATTTTGCTGATTGTTTTTTGTTCATTAGAGCCTGTCAAACCTGTGGAGGAGACTAAATAAGGAGAGTCTGAAGGCTTCCTGGGAGTCTAGATTGGAGTTTGGGGCTCTTCCAAGTGTAAGCTCATAAAGAGTTTTCCATTTTGCAGATTGATATAAATTTCAGTAGTTTATTTTGAGCAGTTTGTAATTGGGGGTTGTGTGAGTTGTGTGGGTTTGCAATGTCAGATTTTGTTGCATGTTTAAAACAGCAATAGGGTCATCTGTTGCTGTTATTCCATGTTAACATCAGAAAGTATATGTTTTAGATCTTTGGCTATGAGTTGGGTGGAGTTTCTATGCATTTTGTGTTACTGGTTAGTTCTATAACTTGCAATCATTGTGTGATTTATATTTCTGACTGAGTAGGCTCTTGGCAGCCTTGAGGCCATGGGTATTACTATTAATTGACTCTTTATTCATGATGGTTTCTGTTTAAAAGACCTATTAATGAATTAAGAAGTTTGATTGGAAGTGACAGTGGTTTATCTATATATTTTGGGTTCTCTTTCATTTATTTTAGAGACAAACACATTAGTGTTATCTGATTTATTTAGCATAAGAAGTGGTCTAAAAGTTAAAACCATGTCCAAATAATTGATATACATTATATATTAGTTGCATTAGTTTTTATAATTCTTTAATTAAATGTTGGAGATACTTACAGTACACCCAATTTCACCATTTGTGTGCATCTTGCAAATCTGAGTTGAAACTAAGTTTAGTTTTGAAATTTGACATAAGTGTGCAGTAAGGGACATTACAGCATGACTATGTAGATAGTTTTGTGTTTTGGAATAGAGTATTCTATTGTATTTGTTTTGATCTCTGTTAGAATTTTTTAAAGCCTTTTGTAGAGGCAATCTTCTACAAGATCTCGCAGTAGAGATATATTTGTGTTATGCACTGCAACACAGCGTTCAGAAGTGGCTTGGTCAGTGACAACCAACTTACTTGTAAATATCAGTATTTCATGCTTTGAAGATCTGATCTGTGTTTATAACATGTGATGCCTGACCTCTGATATTTTTGTTCTGAAGTAATCAATATTTTCTTATATCTGTAATGTGATTGTTCTGAATATTGTTGTTGATTTTAGATGAAGATTGTCTGCAATGCCTTACAAGTTGATTCAAATCCAATGCAGATATTGCGAAGAAAGGCCTCTTTTACTAGGCAATGCTGGCATGGGTGCTCGATTATCTACATACTATCAGAAGCTAACATCTTCTGACCAAAATGCAGCTTTATTGTGGAATGTATCAAATTGTTCAGGCACAGTTATTCAGCTAGAGCCAACAGATAAATCTCCATTTTTGGGAGATATTAAACCAGGTTGCAGTCAGTCCTGTCTTGAAACAAATATGTACCGTGCTCCAGTATTTCCTCACAAGGTTGCATCAACAGACTTTCTCTTAGTCCGTTCAGCAAAAGGAAAAATTTCCTTGAGACGAATTGACCATCTACATGTTGTAGGGCAGCAGGTTCATAATTATTTTCAATACTATATTTTTTCATTTCTTATTCAGATGCTTTATTATTTAATGTTTTACAACTTTCACCATAAGATTGATGATTATTGGCTTTTTTTATAAACCTAAAAAATTTAAAATTCATGCAAACCATTTTTTAATTGGAAAGATATAGCATTCCACTGGTTTTCAGTATTCCTTTGTTTAGTAATGCATGTTGACTACAATAAGGAAAGAAAGAGTAAGGAAATCTGAACAGCAGTATAATTTTTTTTTTTTTGTGAATATTTAAGGATCTCTTTGAAGTGTTCCTGTTATTTTGAATGTATATATAAAAGGAAAATGTTGCGCTTGCAATATGAAGGTGAAGGACGGGGTTCTATATGGAAGCCATGCAGATGCTTGATTTTAGATATAACTATCATGTTAATTGGACACGGTCTAATTCATTGAACGGTGCTTACATGGGGAAGGCAACATTAAAATCTTTTTCCTTTGAAAGAATTTTTTCCTATCATAGCCAATATGCTTGGTAATGTAAGAATAAAATGTTTCCATCAAGAATTATTTTATGTTCATATGTTTCCTTGTCTCTAAGCTATATTGTGTGTTCATACGGAAATCTTATATGAGATGTTTTAAAAAGCATGAAATCTTGAAAGGAGGGAAGATAACCATGTACTTTAGAGATGCTTTGGGAAAATATCCCAATGAATCTGGTCATTTTATAACTTATTTTATTGAGAAGTTTCCATTTATGGTAGCCAAACTCCCAGATTGAAGTTGCCTAAGATTGGGAGAGGGCCAGCATTGGCATACTCTAAGATAGAGGTGTTTAATGTGAACAACGAAAAATTGACAAAGCTAGAAGTTTTTTTTCCAGGAGGGAGGTTTTGTTTACGAAGAGTTCTCTATGTGTGGAGAATCTTATTTCTTCTGTATTTATTTTCTCTTGATTTTCCTAGGAATCTTTAGTTGGGACATTCAAATTCAGGCCATTCTCTTGAGGACATCATGAGTGTTGATGTTTCTCAGATCGCTGCAAATGTACTTGCATTGCGTGTTGAGGTATATGTTTTCCATATGCAACATACTCTCATTTATATTGAGCATAGGTTATTGAATAGATATGTTGTAATGCCCCGCCCGGAGATCTTTGGAAACAAGGATTCAAATCAAGCCAAGATATATATATATATATTTTTTTACGAGTATGAATGCACAAGACAACATCATACAGGGATCACAAAGATCACAACGGAAGACTTCAACACAATCCCGGCAACCAACGAATCTCCGAACGCCACTACCCAACTGACACACCCAAACAAAAGCCAAGAATCACCACAACAAGATGAGGGCACAAGAAATGACCACTCATCAACAAAACACCAAGCTGGGGTAAAATGCAGAATCCCAAAATTTTGCTAAGCCTGAAATCCTGAAGCCTTGAAAATTGGCTAAGTCTGGATTTCTGAAGCCCTGAAATTTCCTAGAATCCATAACTTATCTCCGAGAGGTCTGAAACCTATCTCAAACGATTTGTCGCATATATTAAAATATATCTTAAGTATAAGGAATTATACTTAAACGATATATTTTAAACCCCGAAGGACTACAACAGAAACCCAAAAACTGAATTTCAAAAGAAACCTCCTCAATTCAAAATGCAACAACATAGGCTTGAAGAACGCCCAAAAGGGTATCCAGATCAACTCTCAAAAATATCAAAAACACTACAAAAAGTGCTCGCTGTTGGCACGCGCAGGTTTTAACCAAAAGGCGTGCGACACTTTTCACTAAGGGAGGGCGACACTTCTCCCTTACTGCGTGCGACACTTCTCAAGAAGGTGTGCGATACTGGAAAAGTATCGCACGACATTTCTCATAAAGCCGTGCGACACCCTTCCAGTGTTGTACGACACTTCTCCAGTAATGCGTGCGACACTTTATAGTATCGTACGACATTTTTTCTATGGGCGTGCGATGCTTTATCAGTGTCGCACAATGCTGAACAAATGTCGCCCATAGAAAGTAAAAACACTTCCAGAACTCAAAAATGGGGAAAAACCGACCAAAGAACCTCCACACCGGGGAGTACCAGATCCACAAAGGCTCGAGGAATGAACACTCGAGCACAAGAACAACACAGAAAGGAGAACATCTATCCGTCTAAACTATAGCAGCAAAGAACACACTGAAATAAACATTGCAGAGAACAAAAGCATCATCGCAATGTACAGAAATACATCTTAGGAACCAAAACAACCAAACTAAGTACGCGGTTCCTCCCAACTGTCAATAGCATCATAAGACCATCGTGGATCCTAGCCATCCCCCGCGCGTAACATCCCAAGCCACCGACCAGGTCGTCGGTACTGTCGTAATAGGGACGTCACTACTAAAAACATGCAACAATATAAGCATAAGGAAATCTAACATGCTAGTGATAACGCATAAAATAATCCTACAGTAGATAACATCACCTATCACATGCTAAACAACAGTAAGCAACAGATATACTACTAAAGCAAATCACATCATCTAATCATATGCTAAACATCATAATAAGTGAATGCGCCAAATAAAATAACATCATCTAAACATGATATACAAGCATCCCAATGAAAGCATAAATCACAAGAAAGCATACTCCGGAACCCGAAGTACCAAGTGAAGACATCCAGCAACGGTCACACTAGGACAAAAGATCGTCTCTGTACACCGGTCCCTAGCAGTGGTGAAGGTAGCTACGCCTCCCAACCACGTGGCACCCGTAGGTCCACACCCGTCGTGTTGATGGAGATAATGAACCAACCACAAACACACAAAACAACAACCAAGGCTAACACTCACGCCAGACAGTATGACGGCTGAACCAAGAACCTAAGACAATGCAAGGAGTAAAGGTCCTGGTCAGACACTCAAAAGGCTACTAAGTAGGGGCTGACATCATGGAGAGTCGCTTGGCATCGACAAGCCCAAGCTCGGATCGTGCGTTTCAACTCCTCAACGGAGGGCCCTGCACACACATTTTATTATCTTAAGTTTTATTATCAGTCACACATTTTCTTTAATTATCACTTATTTAAAACTTCCTCTGCCAACCCTATGGGACTAAGGTCACCAGGCTGCGAGATAGAAGCCCCCTCCATATGCTACCCTACCCTACCCAAGCTCATCCTACGACAAGTGCCCGTGGGCATGCATACTCCCATCCCAACCCCAATGATCATAACTTCCGGCAAATCCACGGAAGATCGGGCCTCGCAAGTCACCCAACAAATGTACGCGTACATACTCGTGTGTGGCGCACCACCATCACGAAGATCATAACACAAGGACAGGAATGAGAACACAATGCAAAACAACCAAACTATGCAGTCACTATATGACATCTTGATGTCATGAGCTCGTAAATCCAACCTACTATCATCCCAACAACAAAAAAAATGAAGCCATCAGTCACCATGTGGTGAGAGGAAAAGAATGTGCAGGTTCTCATCTTGTTCCAGCACAGTCAAATCCTTGTCGCACAATGCACGTGGATCTATTTGTACATACTGCAGACCACCTCCCACACATCCAGTGGGAAAGAATCAAAGCATCCTTTTTTTTTGAATTTTCTTGGCATCCGCATCATCTCCTTTGGCTTCATGCATCTCTGGTTTACCACGTAAAGTTTCTATATCTACATCAAATAATGGTCGAACCATTTCTTCCATCTTGCGCTGGTGGTAAAGTTTTCTACATAAGTAAATCGATAATATGGTTTCCAAATTAGTTGACATAACTCATGCTATCATAACTTCTCAATACAACTGGAAACATTATAACCATATTATAATATATGAAATATATTTCCATCTTCCTTATCGTGTGGTGGGTCTGTCTGTAATATTGGTGTGGCCACTGAACCGATATATCATAGCATCATCAACCGATATATCATAGCATCATAAGATTGAGGGGATCAATTGACATCATATTATAATTATTATATAGTCACATGTTTTGTAATATGTATTGAATCTGATGACATTACTCTTGTATTAATTGTCCTTTCCATATTATTTGCACTTTTACATTTGCAACCTGGCTTTGATACCATGTTGATGTTTCTCGGATCACTGCAAATGTACTTGCATTGCCTGTTGAGGTATATTCTGTCTTCTCGACTTCTGTGGACAAGATACTTAACAATACTCTCTTTGTCTTGGTTCATATAGTGGCTTGTTTCATTTCAGGCTTTCTGTTCACAGGATTGTTTTATATTGATGGCTTTCTGTTCTGATCTTTTCAAGGTTCTTTGATCTCTTAATATATATTCTCCTCTATTAAATATATTGTTCTTCGTTTTTGTTGCTATTTGCTTTTACCAGTCCGTTCTTACTATGAAAATATTCCTTAGTATGTCAATCTTATTTACCTACATTAGTCATTTGAGGATGTTACTGTGATTCTTTCCTTCTTTTATGTAGTTATTAGAAATATAATATTATTTATATAGTCTATTCTGAACTTTTTCTAGAGTTTTATTGTTTTCCTTTGTCATGATTTCATGCAGGAGCCTCATATTGAAGTACTTCCTCCAGGATCTAAAAATGTTCAAAATTATATGGTAAATAGGCTGTTGGTGTACATATATCGTGAATTCCGGGCCACAGAGAAGCCTCGTAGTCTTCCTTTTGTACGAGCAATTGAATTGGCTGCACAGTTTCCAAATTATTCAGAGTCTTTTCTTAGGAAGCGGCTAAAGCACTGTGCAGATCTTCAGGTATGGTGATATTGTTTGGTACTAACTGTAACAAGATTGCAGTTGTAATGGAATTCTAGTTTTCTATTCTTTATTAATGAGGTATTTTCAGATGGCTGTGGGTGTTAACTTTTACCTCTCTTAATCTATTCTATGAAAATCTCTACTGGCAAGTCTGAACTTTTTTGCCAATCCTAAATTAATTTATAATGCCATGAGCTGTCTGTATCTGTTTTTTACATCATTTGTTTCTTCAATTGGGTGTTCACGTAAGATATCAGTTTGTTGGTTGAGGTATGTACGTGCCCTGAAAGTGTCCGAATAAGTTAAACTAAACTCACACAGTGGTGTACCAAATTTAGTTGAGGCTTGTGTTCAATTGTTTGAAGTTAGTGCTTCTGTTGCAACTATATGTCATCATTTCTCAAACAACACTAACTTTTTCAGTCGATGAAGTCCTTCCTTATGATAGTTTAATACTTTGAACATTTTCTTCTAGAATTGTGGAATTAATTTTAACATATCTAACATATATCTGTACAGAAGGGGCCAAGTGGTGAAATGTTATGGATCATGAAGCGAAATTTCCGTATCCCATCTGAGGAGGAACTGAGAAGGATGGCGACACCTGAGAATGTAAGATTGCAACTGTTATGTGATGACATTTACTGAACACTTAAGTTTTAATCTACTGACCATTTGTATTCTACTCCCTTAAAACTTTTGATATTCTATTGCCATGTTTTCTGTAAGAAAAATCATAAATGTTACTAAATGATTGATCATTATGTTTTCCTTGACATATTATTGTTATTTAAAGCTTCATTTAATGTAATCTGAGTGGTAAACTCTAGCATGAACGGATACAAAATTCTTTCAACTTCTTGGAATCTGGAATACAAATTTTAAGGCCAATTTTTTTCAAGCCAAGGAAGTATGCATAAATGGATGCAACAAGTATGGAAACCAAAGACATGAATATGACACGAGGGAACAGCTTGTAAAGGTATTGTTGATGTTTTGTTCCCCTAAAACATGCAGATCTGAATACTTAGTATTCCACATGAAGCACCAAATCTCCTTCTCTCTCTTGAATAAGAATGCTTGTATGCCAAACAATGTAATAGATTGTTTGACAAATGAGACAACCTCAAGCTTCCTTCTTAATTGTGGACTTCCACTCAGTTTTATGATGTGATATGCTGTGTATCACAAAGGGACTTCTTCAAATCGCTTCCAATCAAACAACTATGAAAATGATAATTGCTATCTATCTCTAGACATATAAGATTATGTTGACGATGTGCTGAGTCTCTAATCAATCGTTGTTTCGTCGTGTCAACTAGTCATAGGAGGGTGCTAGCTTCTATGGGTGCAGGAGTGATTTTCACATTGTGTAATGTCCCCATTTTAGCTTACCTTAAGATGCAGTCAGGATTAGCCTTCCAATGAACTTCGTAGACTAATTAATTGCTTGGGTCTTATTGGTTGTGTCAACGACTATATTCCTACTTCATTGCTTTGTGTTGCTCATGTCTGCTCTTTGTTATGAGCCAGTTACTATTTTGGGCATGGCATCGAGGCATCCAGTTCTAGCAGGAAGCACTTGGATTTCATATTGATCCTTAATGAGATTGTGAGCTGTTAATTTGGTTTACAATCATTAATTAAGTTATAATTAATTAATTATTGAAGTTAATCTTATTATTAAGGTTTTTTTTTAAATTGGTAAAAGACCAAAGCCCTTGATTAATATATAGGAAATTTCAACTAATTTTGCTTCAGTGAAGCAATAATTCAGATCCTTTTGCTAGACATAGTCTTTGCCTTATAGCATTTTGCCATTTACATATTTTGTGAAATTAATCCTGCAAACTTTCCGATTCCCGGATACAACTTAGATGCTGTTCATTCCTTGCACATAGATTATCTGAGAGCATAAAGTGTGAAAAGCCCTGCAAGACTATAAATACTTACCCAAGATCCTTGTTAGAGTTAGCTAATGACAAAATTAAAATAAATCCTCTGCCAATTTTATAAAGGAATCAAGTACCCTTGCTTATTCAGATCAGCTTCTAAAGTACATTTTTAATTAAACTATGGAATAGTTTCAAAGTAATGTTTTCGTGCCTTATAATACTAATTTATTATAAACTCATTAGGTTATTGTCATTGTTTATTGGGATTTGAAGGAAGGGCTAAATTTACGACATGTAAGAATTAAATTATATATTTTCAATGTTCTATCTAAGCCATCATCCTTAGAACCTAATTTTACCTATTAAGGCTAGATGTCTATTTATATATGTGCTGATTGTCAAGCGGGAGTAGTCAAATCCACTTAATCTCAAAAAGGTAATCTTTTCCAAACAACCTTATAAAATCGACTACTCAACCCTTTCAGATGACATAAAGGATATAGATTCCTGTCTAGTTCCTTTATATTGGATTTATTTTATCCCGCAGATATACTGTTTTATTATTTGGTTGACATGAATTAATTAGTGATTATTATTCTTAATTCCTCATTTGAACATTCTCCTTCTGGATTTATTATTCTTGGGATTAATGGCTTTGAGATCTTTTCCTGCTAGTTTTCAATTTCTTGACTTTTAACAAATTCACCGTCCTCAGAGATGCCTGCTATTAAGTAGCATATCTGTAGTTTAAATTTATTAGAATGTTATGACTTATTAAAGCCATTCCTACTTTTTCATTTGAATCATTCCTAATTTGGGAGTTCAAATAAACTCTTTATATCGCCTTGCTATGAAAGATACGTTGAGAATGGTTTCAATGTATTAATTTGTTCTTTAAAAGTCCCTATTACAGAAACTCTTACATGCTTGATTCATTTGCTTTAACTGTTCATTTAATCTTTCCTCTGACACTGTAACAAAACTTGATTTAGAGCCAGTATGGAAGGAATTTCCATTTCAATCGATAATATCTTGTTAAGGATTCTTCTTTATACTCAATGTTGGTTACATTAAACCAACCTATTCAGACAAAACTGCGAAAAATGCTTTGCTAATTTGCTTTAAAATTATGCAATTTGTTTCAGATTCTGAATGACAAATTTAATTCTATCTTGCTAAGGTCCAAAAAATCCATGGAAAACGTGAACCACATTCTTCTTGAACATCAAAGGCCCAAACATGTAAAATGTTCTGTCTATTCATTACGTTTTAAGTAAATACAAGCTATGTACATACTGTAGATATGCTAAACCGAGTCTGGGGGCCAATAGACAAACAGGAGAAAGGGAAGGACAAAAAGGAGCCGACCACAAGACGGGACCAGGTACAAGGGAAGACAAAAGGACAAGGACAAAACAATATGGACCACCCAGAGAGCTAAAGAGCTACGAAGCTAGACTATACAAAAAAGGAAAACACTGAAACCAAACAGAGGAGAGAGACAAAACAAAACCTCTCAACTGAAACATACCCCAAATTACCTAAGACCTTCAGCCTCAAGATACCACTTGACACCTCTCCAATCCTCACAAATACGGGTGTTTAAAATGGCCAGAAGGAACATCAAGGTCCTTGTAATCTCTTCCCACCTTTCAAAAAACCTCAAATGATTCTTATTTCCAGAGTGGTATATACCTGGACCAGATAATTGAGAGTGCCATGTTCAATCCTTTTTGGAATGCAGAGGTTATCGTCAATATTCCCAAGGACCAAGTCCAACTCCTTCATAATAGATTTTTTGAACACTTTCCTATAGAAATCCCGGATGGCCACTTTATCCTTGTCAACATGCATTATTGTGGCCACAAACATCGCCACAATATCCATATTGTGCTTCTGTCTATCCATTACAGCAGAAAATTCTAAAAATAACCACCCTATAGATAGCCCTAAAAACCAAATAATTTTTTGTTTTCACCATTTTACTGATCCATAACTCACTAACCTCTCCCCAGAATGACATCTCATGCTTCCCAGACCGCATACGAATAGGGGTATCCATGACACCTGAAACCTAGACCAGACCAAGAGCCAAAGACAGAATAATAAAAGTGGAAACTCAAATACCAACTATAATATAAATCTTTGACCTGAAATTAGGTTTGAATAGACAATTGCCTAATGATGATAGAACATTTGATAAGAAAGGATTACATATCCCAATGCTTATTAATAATTAGTTTTGCAGTCATCAAGTTACCTGATTAAAGAGGCTAAGTTTTCATTACTACTTCGGTATGATTTGTATCGGAATACATGTTTTGCTTTGTTGTGAAATTCTCAGTATTGATTATTTGTCCAATTTTTTAGGATTTTGTTTGTGATAATAGATTCGCCTGGAGATATGGAGGTGGGATCAATTAATAATAATTATTTCCTCATTTTGTTATACTCATTAATGTGTTATGTGGATCGTTGTTAAAAAAATCCCCCTTGCCATCCCCAAACTTGGTAAAAAAATTGCAGTCCTGGAAACTCGTCCCCCATCCCCAATTTGGAAACTTGTGATAACATTGATTTTTCTTAATACTCACTGAGGCTAGGATGTCTTTAAAAAATGTTTATTAATATTCCAATATTTTTTGTATTGACTTTGCGTAACTTATAACAGTTTTTCCAAGTTTTCCAGCATGCCAATTCTAGCAATTTGGAAAATTCCTTATAAATTGTATAGGTTTACAACTGATCCATTAGAAAGTCAGCCACTTCCTCTTCCTTGTAAGTTCTATGCCAAGTTAAAATGACTGGGTAACTTTGTTCCTGCTAGAGCTGGGGGCATATACTATGCAGTGAGAGCCTTGCGTAGAGATGTTATGTTGACTGTAATTCCTAGTGCAAGTTGATTTTATACCTATGAATTTGATCTGAATAAAGATGTCGAAGGCATAGTTTGCAGACTCGGACTCAGAGAGTACTCGGCAAGCCCAAAATTTTCAACTCGAAAAAAACTTGGGGAAAACTCGGCAAATTTAAAATCTCTTATAGAAACATATTTTTTTTTGTAGGATACAATTACAAAATGTATTAAATTAGTAACTTACATTTCAATAGAGAAAATGTGTAGTTTTATTGCACTAAAATGATGTGAAAAATGCATCGAATCCAATGTTTTCCGTGCATCAACATTTTTATCTACATTTTTTTACATCTATAAATACGTGAGAGTTAAGAGTACTCAGCCAGCAAAAAACTTGGGAGTACTCGGCAACTCTGAGAGTTTACAAACTATGGTCAAAGGAGTTAAATAAAGGAGGTTCTCTTTTATTCTTTCTGCATGATAATTAAGATATAGAAACTTCCTATATTTTTGTTTGTGTAAAATAAAGTTAAATAAATATTTGTAGTCTTAAGTTTTTTAATTTTGATTTTTCAACTGTTCATTTGTAAACAATTTTTTGTCGAACATTAACTGTTTTAGGTATGTGCTTATGAGAGCATGCAAGCTGGTTTGCATCATCTTAAGCGCCTTGGAATCAACAAACTCACAATGGCATCGGGTCTTGCATCGGCTATGAATCAACTTCCAGATGAAGCTATTGCACTTGCTGCTGCATCACATATTGAGAGGGAGCTTCAGATAACATCATGGAACTTGAGTTATAATTTTGTTGCCTCCACTCTGCAGGTAACACGACACTGAGTAATTTGAAATTATAACTTCAACTCATTGTAGGTTTTTTTTTTTTTCAAAAATCACCCTAGTTGTAGGCTGAAATACATTTGTTATATTTAGATTCTTTCAGATTATAAGTTTTGATCATTAATTTCCAAATGCATGCTCTAATTAGACTAGCACGTTTTTCCAAGTTTATGGTAGTACATATTGTTGATATGATATATAGTTATACTCAATGGTTTCTTGATTAAACGCCTGGATTAGATGGGCTGGTATATCAGACTCTATGACAAAATCTGTTGCTGACTTGTGTCATAGATAAATAGCTTAGTAGAAAAGAGCTGTCTTATTGTTAAATGATTTTGTAGAAAAGTAAAATCTTTGTTGCTTGCGCTGTTACTCTATTCAAATATGGATGCATTATAAGCATGTACAAAATATTTGGTAGACAGTTTCAAATATTGGAGGACAGAGAATCACCATCTATCTATCTTGATTCTTAATAAATAGTATTAGAATTGAACCATATGCTTTCAAGTCAGGTTCTTTTTGATTAACTGTGGAAAATAGAGTAAGAAATTATATCCAATTACCAAGATGGATTAATGGAAATTGAGTGACATAGGCATCTCCCTTGTGAGGAAAAAAGGAAGATTACAAGATATGCCTAGAAACAAGTAAAGCCAGAAAGAAAGTGAACTCTTTACTCAAGGGTTAGAGTGAGCAGTACGTGGACTTAGAATTGAAGTTGACTCTGCAAGTGCCATACCAATACTTTGTTTTAAATGATTATCTTAAATAGATGTTCAGCAAAATGTTAGCTGAAGAGTTTATTAGGCAAGAGCATTGAAGTAATGCAAGTTAATGATATCCAATTCAATTGAAGAAAGATTATTAGATTTGCCTAGAAACAAGTAAAGACAGAAAGAAATTGAACAAAGATTATTAGATTTGCCTAGGAACAAGTAAAGACTTAGAATTGAAGTTGACTCTGCATGTGCCATAGCAATGATTTGTTCTAGATGTTTATCTTAAATAAATGTTTAGAAAGATGTTAGCCGAGGAGTTTACTAGGCAAGAGCATTGAAGTAATGCAAGTTAATTAATGATAGACCAGTTTGGAAGTACAACGATGCATTCTCATTCCTTTGGCTATGATATTTAATTTTTTTCTGCTTGCTGTATGTTTAGTAGGATACTTGTTGCATCCTGTATCGTGCCTTTTTAGTTACATATTCCTGCTTACCAGTCTAATTTTTTCAACCTGTATGTGATGTTCTCTTTTTTCTGTGATTCATAGAATTTTTTATGCTACATCATTATTCATTTAATATGTTTTCCATAGAACCACCGTCTCTGCCAGGGATGCCATCATTTGCTCGTTATATACCACATGCCATACATACTGATGGCAATCTTTAACTTTGCGAAAACTAGTTTGCCTTTTATGGGACACTTGCAGAAATGTTAAATCACAGATTATGTCTTGAGATTTCAGTTCCCTTCATTTTTTATATTGATGACACACCCCCACCAACACTTTGCCGCCATTTTCTCTTTGTCCCCAAATTTATGTCCTTCGTCCGACATCCCTAAAGCCCGTCTTCATGTTATTGTGTCTCTCCACTAGGAAACTCTATCTAGGCTTATCTTGATTTTCTCTTCCGTGAGTTTAGTTCTCTAAAAAGGTCTGCTATCCTAGAACTTGAATATCACCTCCTATGGACTGTGGAGAATGGATGGAAATGGTTGTAATATGTTTTTTTTCCATTTTTTTTTGAATGGATTTATCATCTGTGTACTATTTGTCATTGAATGGACATCAAGATAAGAGTCAATTGAAATGATGCTTATATTCCTCGATTAAATCACTATTTTTCATATTTCAGGGCCGTGAATGTATTGAACGTTTAGAGATTACAGGAAGTGGAGATCCCTCAGGCCGGGGCCTTGGCTTCAGCTATATCCGTGTTGCACCGAAGCCACCAATATCAAGTGCTTTGGTTAAGAAAAAGGCAGCTGCTGCACGTGGTGGTTCTGCTGTTACTGGTACTGATGCTGATCTTAGAAGACTTAGCATGGATGCAGCTCGTGAGGTAATTTATATTTTAATTAGTTTATCAATTTTGTTTGGAAATTTGTTTAATGAAACAAAAACTAAGATGTACTTGAGGTCAGTGAAATACTATAGAGTATGCAAATCACATGCTTTGATGGCTTCATATTTGCTCTCAAAGTATATTTTACAAGATGAGGTTGGCCAATCATAATTGAGTGGGATTGTTATTAAGATGTCATTTGTTTTGAAAATATGTGGATCATAGATAGACATTTGATTCTTGGGAGTACAGGTGATTTTGCATCAACTGCATCAAGATTTTTATGGGTTATTTTTGTGATTTTAAATTACTTTTGGCATATTAGAAAGTTATCAAGTAGAAGCTTAAGTCATTGGGAGCAAAGACAAAGATTAATGTAAGAATGCGTTGGGTTCTTCTGACGACAATTTATATCCTGTTTGGTTTCTCTTCAGTAATGACCACAGCTGCATATATGATGCAAAGCTAATAGTTCACCCTAAAAATTATTTTGATTGTAAGCGAAAAAAATAATATTTTGATAAACGGTAAGTGTTTTCAATCCTAGTGCATCATTCTGTTTGGTGTCTTCTATAAGTAAGTTTTAGTGTTATAGTAATTCTCTCAGATCTTTTAGTTCAGTCTCTGTTTGTATATATTAGTATCTGATGTTATCTGCTAGCAATTCCTTGAAATTGTGTTCTTTTCTTTAGGGTTCTTTTGTATCTTATTAATTTTCCAATGTTGTACCTGCAACTTTGTTAATTATGGATTTTCTGTACTTATGGAGTGGATACCTAAAAACTGCAGGTGCTACTAAAGTTTAATGTTGACGAGGATCAGATTGAGAAGATGACTAGGTGGCATCGCATTGCTCTGGTTAGAAAACTTTCAAGTGAGCAGGCTGCTTCAGGGGTGAAAGTCGATGCAACAACGTTGAACAAGTTTGCACGGGGACAGCGTATGTCATTTCTTCAGCTGCAACAGCAAGCACGTGAAAAGTGTCAAGAAATTTGGGATCGCCAATTTCAGAGTCTTTCAGCCGCTGAGAATGAGGATGTTGAAAGTGATGTTGATGCAAATAGTGATTTAGACTCCTTTGCTGGAGATTTGGAGAATTTATTGGATGCAGAAGAAGGTGAGGATGGGGAAGTTGGTGACTCTACAGCTAAAAAAGACAAAAGAGAGATTGCCAGAGGATATGGCGTAAGGAGAACCTCTCTGGTACAAGAAGAAGAAGAAATTGAAGATGAAGAAGCCGAAGCAGCAGAGCTATGTCGTATGCTCATGGATGGTGCGTTTGTATTCCGGTAGTTAAGTTCTGTAATAGTATAGCATGAAATCATTATTTATTATTATTTTATTCCTTGAATACTTAGTGTAAAAGCTTGACTGGAAATAAATGAAATATCTATGCTTGATGAAGATTGGCTAGATTATAATTGTTTTGTGGTTGTCAAACACAAGTGCGGGTCACAATTCTGATGGATACCCAAGTGAAGAACTCAAGTAAGAATCTAAAAGAGCTCATAAATTCTCAATTATTTCAGAACTGTACATAACATTTTGAGAAAGAGAGGAAAGGTGACTAAACCAAACAATTAGTATCAATTCTGCTTGTCCAAGGCAAATAAATTTTGGTATTTTTTACATGGTTGGATGACTCATTCATCTATCATTGCAAACTTTCACTGGTCTTCATGTGGTTCATGTTCAATTTAAATGCAGAATCCAATGTTATATGAAGAGGAGTAACAACTGCAAAACGTCATTAGTATCAATGCCTAGTATCCAAGGCAAATGAAATTTAATACAGCTTCTATACTTGGGCATGACTGGTAAGATTTTATGCTTGCTGCATCAATGCGATGTGACCCATTCACTGAGTCAGGGCTGAGTATTTAACAATTCTTTGACAGAGACACTATTTGAGACACTATTTAGCTTTTTCAAATAATTTTTGGTAGGGATCATTATTATATTGCATCTTCTATATAATTATCTCAGTCATCAAATCGGAATGTCTGAATGTATATTTTCCAGATTGATATAAATGCCTTTTATATGTATTTAAATTAGCTCAATTAGTATTTACTATCATTCATTATCTTGAATGTGTACGTTTCACGAATCTTTGACATTAATGATACTAAGTATCTCACCCTCTTTGAAACCCTTGATGTCAAAGGGTTTTTCAAGTATTGGCTTCATTCATTACCTATTGTTTAGCTCACATTTGAACCATTATGAATTGGTCCTTCGTCAAACTGCCATTTTCATTCTTCTAGTATAATCACTTTCTGTACTGGGCATTACTTAGCTTGTTTGTATTCATCTTGAAAGTTAAATAATATGTAAAGGAACGGTATGAGTAGTTGATAATAACAATACAAAAGATGGATCACATTTATATCAAAATATTAGATCTCTTACAGATTGGCGGAATTTAATGTGTATTTGTGTATTTTGCTAATGTTGTCATTCTACATTGATTCCTGCCTATATCGTCTGTATTGATAGTTTGTGACTATTTGTGTACTGGACACTTCATAGATGATGAAGTAGAAGAAGAAAAGAAGAAAAAGGTTGGAGCAAATTCTAAAGGGAAAAGAGACCAAGGCTTGCAGGATTCCCAGAAGGACTTGATCCTGTGGAATAAGGATGATAATTGCAAAAAAACAAAGAAGGTATTCAAGCGCATTATTCACACGACGAAGCAAGATGGCACCAGGACAACAAGGGAGGTTCTTATCACTGATCCAAAAGAGGTATAGATTTTAAATTGTATATTTCCTCAAAAATAAACAAGAGTAACACCTTATTTGGTAGCATTTTTTCTTATGTAGGTAGGATATTTGACAGGGTGCATGAGGCATATTTTGAATATTTGAAAGTGACGCCTACACTTCTTAATTTCTTTACATATGTTATTTTTTATTCCAGGTGGAAAAGTATTTTGCTAAAAAGAATGTATTACAGAAGGGAAAGAAAAATAGTGGAAATAATGCAACTTTGAAGGGATTGGTTTCAAAGAAAAAGAGTTTTCCAAACAAAGATATCAAGGTTGCCTTTCTTTACATTCTCTTCTTTCAACTGTTTTTAAATTTTCGGCCAAGTTTTTGCTGTTTTTGTGTACGTTTATACACTGATTTTCAGTTTATCAATCTGAAAACAATATGTTCACTGCCCATGGAGGCTACTATGCCATAGCATTGTTCATGATTGCCTGTCATGCATGTCCAACTATATCAGCATAGATTTTGGGGAAAAAATCAGCAAAGTATAAGATTTTATGCTAAAAGTGGCAGTAAATGGGAAATTCATGGGAAAATGTTGAATTTGAAATAACATTAAAAATGTTCAAAATGAGAAAACAATTACTTATTTTTTAAATTTAACGGTATTTTCATAACATCTAGATTATTGGGGCAATTACAATATAGAGGTTAGCCCATGAGTAGTCCAAATAATTTTTTTCTCTTAAATAGCAGAATGCAGTGTGGCATGTAAGCTTTGGTACCATATGATTTTGGTTAGTTCTATATGAAGTTGATTAAGCTTTTGCTAAGTAACAATAAAAATGATCCCTGAATGATATGTGAATAAACCTCTGGTAATTTTGTATGATGTGAGTGGATGCTAAAATATTACTAACAATACTGAATCATAAAATTGTTTATAATTAGAGACTGCACTACTATAACAAACTCTGGAAACTTAGTAAGACCTCAAAACAACTAGAATAAACATGTTTGTGTCCCAGCAGAATAGAAGAAAATAACATTTTATCACTGCAATATTTGTAAGTATGAAACTTCAATGAATACATCATTGAAATAAAAGTGCAATCAACCTATAAAAGAGAAAGCATTTTTGATGACAGGTAGAGTCAAAAGGGCATTGCCCATGTAATCTCAAAGATTCTAAGTACAAAATAAAGTCAGATTCAAAAGCTGAGCCATTAAACCGAACCATCAAATTTGTCCAAAGTACCGACTCATATAAAGTAGAAGAGAGAGACAGAAGACATGTAAGATAAATATGCATATGTTTAAAATATCATTAAACATACAAAATCACAATGACAGGTTTTTCTGTCACTGAGATTTGACATCTTGGTGCAATACTAGGTAACATATAAACATCAGACTGATTGTGTTATGCAGCCAAGAGTTTCTGTACTACATCTTGAGAAAACAATAAAATATTATGAAGACAATTATTAGCCACAGATAACATTACCTGATCTACACTTTACACTACCTCATTACTTCTACTAATGAAATTATATAGAAGAAAGAATGGCAACATTGCCATAATCATCAAGCAAAGCAATGATACGATAAAAAGCTTAAATTAGCATTAAGTTTAATCTATTTAGCCAAGAATATGCTTTATATATTTTTGGAGAGCTAATTTACAAGGCTATCATTGTAGAAAAAGGTAGAATATTAAGTAGTTCTTGGATGTAATAACCAACCAATCTTTACAATTCTATTTAGTTGTGCAGAAAATCAAGATAAAAGAGACAGTTAAAACCATAATAAGTTAGACACAATGTATTAAGTGCACAATGAGATAAATTTAACTTAAGAATTTAGACTCTTCTCTTGTCATAACAGAAAAAACACACTTTTTGGATGGAAGCCTCACTAAAATAAATTAGATCTATTGTTTTTTTACCCTCTTAATATAAATTGAAAGATTCTTGTGATATGCACATTGAAAAGTTTATTTAAGATTCTTCATGGATGAGAAGTGGACAAAAATTCAAACAATGTGTAACATTGTATTGCTTGTATTCACACAAGTCTCATGATGAATCTATCTTTGATCAAGAAAGTGAAGAAACAGATGTATCCTATTCCCTTGAGAGCCTTCCCTATCTGCAAGAACATCAAGAAGAACCTAATCATCACTTACAGAGAATCTTAACTCCTTTGGGACAATCTTATGAACCAGTTTTGGTAAAACTTCTTGAGGACAACCTCATCCTATGTCTCAAGCCACCTCATGTTGAATTTCATTTTTGAGCAACTATTGTAAATGTCACCAAACTAACAAGTGTAAGACTTCAATTTGCATGGAGTTAAAACATAAAATCCAAGATCTTATTCATGATGACTTAATTGAAAAAATCCTAATGACTTATCTAATGAAGATGCTACTATCAAGCAAGATCAAATTAATGAAGTCATGTCTACTAGTCGTTCTCTTGTAACCTTTACTTCTTCCAACACTCATGCATCAAATCTAGCCAACATTATTCCATTGAATAGTGAATCTAATGCTTTTCATACTTATGTTTACCCTCAAGTGCTACCTTGAAAGAAATCCAAGCTTAATCTGCATTTTGCTTTAAATCTTTTCAATGCTTCTAAAATCAAAGATCCAAAACTTTTATGTTCTACCATGCCTATCACCCAGACACAAGATACTCCCTCGTCCTTAGAAGAGGCTCCATGTCAAGAGGACTATTCAAAAAATGAAGAAACTGTTAGATTAGGTGAAAAACTAATCTCCCAAGAACACCTGCATGCATAACCCTGTCACATGGATGAAGCAAAGAACAGAGGCAAGGAAAAATCAAGGAGGCCAAAAAGCCATATCCATCTTATGGACATGCAAAGAGCAATATCTCATATAATCCAATAAGTGAATTAATAAAATACAAAGAGGTGAATCCTTATAAAGGAATCACGAAACCCGAAAAGGGAAACTAAATCCTAAAAAAGCTAGGGTTGCACAATATAATAAATAGAACATTAATTATATGCACCTACAAGATAGCTTAAGCAAACTAGAGTAATAGGCAACTTAATGAATTAAATCAAAGTGATTTAATTAATAAGTTAGAACAAATAATTACTCTAACACCCCCCCTTAAGCGAAGCTCAGGAGGTAAGCTAACCTAGCACAGCTATGAAAGAGAATTGGGTCCCGGCAACAAGGCCTGATCAGGTACCCAATCACAACAAAATCTCTATAAAGAGGAGAAATAGAGAAAACCACATGGGAAAAACCCTACTCCAAAAAGAGATAGCAAAGAATGTTCCAGAAGAAGGAACAAAGAGATCAGAAGAGAATCATTGAAGCATGAAGAACCGCAAAACTCTGTCAAAATGCTGATCTGTAGAAACTCCATGGAAATATAAGGCATGAACCATCAACCAAAGGAACCTCCATGGAAATAGAAGGCACGAACCATCAACCAAAGAAGCATAGAACAGCAATATAACCTCCCCTTAAGGCAGGTGAGGTGACAGGCAGCTGAAAAGATGGGCCTAAAATCTCCTACAACACAGGAGCCAAACACATCAAGAGTGAGGTACAAACACCAATAAAGGCACGTGTCATCGACACTGCATGAGAAAATAGAGAAAGAGGGCCTATAAGCAGCAAACAACTATCCCCCCCCATGACACTTTATAAAATAGTGCGAGTACAACGAATCACAATGATGAAAAGGATCTCGAAATGCAAGAGTGGCACTTTATCTCAGTGCGTTGCATAAAGATGCTTACAATGAATATAAAAAATGATCAGAAAAAACATAAGGCTGAAACAACAGAAGGTAAAGCCCAAAAAGAAGCAACTGAAGCAACAAAATCGATCTCCGGACCTGAAACAATCAGGATATCCACGAGAATGCTAAAACACAAAAGACTGAATAGGATGTGCCTGGAACAGAATCTGGAACAACAACCAGCATCACTGGAAAGAGCACAGAAAGAGCTTTCCAACGATATAAAGAAGTCCAAAATTGGAGATCGAAAGCTCAAGATACGCCTCCCGGAGTGCAAAATAGAACATCCGGCTTTGACTGCCAAAACAGGCAACCAAACTGCATCAAAACCCAAAAACACCTGTACCAGCATCTCCGTCTTGGAACCAGCTTTTCGGCGCATTTTTTCGGATTGAAAAAATACATCCGTATGCTCAAGTTACGGAGAAAAAACCTCCAGGGCCTCCGGATGCAGGAAAAAATTATTTTTTTCAATAAAAAAATAATAAAAAAAACACAAAACTTCCACCACCACCGCACCGCCAGCGGAGTGGTGGCCGGGTGGTGGGAGGGCGGAGGCCACCACGGGCGGGGCGTGGCGGGGCTGCGGTGGGAACCGTCGACGAAGCTGCTAGCGGAGCCGCTAAGCGGGCCGCCAGTGGTGATCGCAGCGGAGCCGCTAGCGGTTAGATAACTGCGGCAGCAAAAAACAAGCCGCAGTATGATTTTTTTGCAATTTTTTTTTGATTTTGAGCGTCTCGGATTGCGAGCAGAGGCCGTACGACCTTGTACGACAAATTTTTTTTGCCTCCCAGACCAACGGTGTCCAAAATGGACAAATTTTATATGTATTCTGGGGTTTTTGGGCGCTCTGAGCGCAACGGTGATGTCCGTTTGAGCCCAAAGTGACCAGAAAAATAGGTCCCCCTTAAATCCACATAAAAAGCTTCCGAAACCCTTGAAAAATGCAGCTTCTGAAATGCTTCAACAAACTACGAACAGCGAGCAGCAAGCTTGCTCTGATACCATGTTAGATTAGGTGAAAAACTAATCTCCCAAGAACACCTGCATGCATAACCCTGTCACATGGATGAAGCAAAGAATAGAGGCAAGGAAAAATCAAGGAGGCCAAAAAGCCAGATCCATCTTATGGACATGCAAAGAGCAATATCTCATATAATCCAATAAGTGAATTAATAAAATACAAAGAGGTGAATCCTTATAAAGGAATCACGAAACCCGAAAAGGGAAACTAAATCCTAAAAAAGCTAGGGTTGCACAATATAATTAATAGAACATTAATTATATGCACCTACAAGATAGCTTAAGCAAACTAGAGTAATAGGCAACTTAATGAATTAAATCAAAGTGATTTAATTAATAAGTTAGAACAAATAATTACTCTAACACCCCCCCTTTAGCGAAGCTCAGGAGGTAAGCTAACCTAGCATAGCTATGAAAGAGAATTGGGTCTCGGCAACAAGGCTTGATCAGGTACCCAATCACAACAAAATCTCTATAAAGAGGAGAAATAGAGAAAACCACATGGGAAAAACCCTATTCCAAAAAGAGATAGCAAAGAATGTTCCAGAAGAAGGAACAAAGAGATCAGAAGAGAATCATTGAAGCATGAAGAACCGCAAAACTTTGTCAAAATGCTGATCTGTAGAAACTCCATGGAAATAGAAGGCATGAACCATCAACCAAAGGAACCTCCATGGAAATAGAAGGCACGAACCATCAACCAAAGAAGCATAGAACAGCAATATAACCTCCCCTTAAGGCAGGTGAGGTGACAGGCAGCTGAAAAGATGGGCCTAAAATCTCCTACAACATAGGAGCCAAACACATCGAGAGTGAGGTACAAACACCAATAAAGGCACGTGTCATCGACACTGCATGAGAAAATAGAGAAAGAGGGCCTATAAGCGGCAAACAACTATCCCCCCCCATGGCACTTTATAAAATAGTGCGAGTACAACGAATCACAATGATGAAAAGGATCTCGAAACGCAAGAGTGGCACTTTATCTCAGTGCGTTGCATAAAGATGCTTACAATGAATATAAAAAATGATCAAAAAAAACATAAGGCTGAAACAACAGAAGGTAAAGCCCACAACGAAGCAACTGAAGCAACAAAATTGATCTCCGGACTTGAAACAATCAGGATATCCATCAGAATGCTAAAACACAAAAGACTGAATAGGATGTGCCTGGAACAGAATTTGGAACAACAACTAGCATCACTAGAAAGAGCACAGAAAAAGCTTTCCTGCGATATAAAGAAGTCCAAAATTGGAGATCGGAAGCTCAAGATACGCCTCTCAGAGTGCAAAACAGAACATCCGGCTTTGACTGCCAAAACAGGCAACCAAACTGCATCAAAACCCAAAAACACCTGTACTAGTATCTCTGTCTCGGAACCAACTTTCCGGCGCATTTTTCGGATCGAAAAAATACATCCGTATGCTCAAGTTACGGAGAAAAAACCTCCAGGGCCTCCGGATGCAGGAAAAAATTATTATTTTTTTAATAAAAAAATAATAAAAAAAACACAAAACTTCCACCACCACCGCGCCGCCGGCGGAGTGGTGGCCGGGTGGTGGGAGGGCGGAGGCCGCCACGGGTGGGGCGCGGCGGGAACCGCCGATGGAGCCGTTGTGGGCCGTTGGCGGAGCCGCTAGCGGTGGCCACTAAGTGGGCCGCCAGTGGTGACCGTTGCGGTAACCGCAGCGGAGCTGCTAGCAGTTAGATATCCGCGGTGGCAAAAAAAAAGCCGTTGTATGATTTTTTTGCAAATTTTTTTGATTTTGAGCGTCTTGGATTGCATGTAGAGGCCGTACGGCCCTGTACGGCAAATTTTTTTTGCCTCCCAGACCAACGGTGTCCAAAATGGACAAATTTTATATGGATTCTGGGGTTTTTGGGCACTCTGAGCGCAACGGTGATGTCCGTTTGAGCCCACAGTGACCAGAAAAATAGGTCCCCCCTAAATCCACATAAAAAGCTTCCGAAACCCTTGAAAAATGCAGCTTCTGAAATGCTTCAACAAACCACGAACAGCGAGCAGCAAGCTTGCTCTGATACCATGTTAGATTAGGTGAAAAACTAATCTCCCAAGAACACCTGCATGCATAACCCTGTCACATGGATGAAGCAAAGAATAGAGGCAAGGAAAAATCAAGGAGGCCAAAAAGCCAGATCCATCTTATGCACATGCAAAGAGCAATATCTCATATAATCCAATAAGTGAATTAATAAAATACAAAGAGGTGAATCCTTATAAAGGAATCACGAAACCCGAAAAGGGAAACTAAATCCTAAAAAAGCTAGGGTTGCACAATATAATTAATAGAATATTAATTATATGCACCTACAAGATAGCTTAAGCAAACTAGAGTAATAGGCAACTTAATTAATTAAATCAAAGTGATTTAATTAATAAGTTAGAACAAATAATTACTCTAACACCCCCCCTTAAGGGAAGCTCAGGAGGTAAGCTAACCTAGCACAGCTATGAAAGAGAATTGGGTCCCGGCAACAAGGCCTGATCAGGTACCCAATCACAACAAAATCTCTATAAAGAGGAGAAATAGAGAAAACCACATGGGAAAAACCCTACTCCAAAAAGAGATAGCAAAGAATGTTCCAGAAGAAGGAACAAAGAGATCAGAAGGGAATCATTGAAGCATGAAGAACTGCAAAACTCTGTCAAAATGTTGATCTGTAGAACCTCCATGGAAATAGAAGGCATGAACCATCAACCAAAGGAACTTCCATGGAAATAGAAGGCATGAACCATCAACCAAAGAAGCATAGAACAACAATACAACCTTCCTTTAAGGCAGGTGAGGTGACAGGCAGCTGAAAAGATGGGCCTAAAATCTCCTACAACACAGGAGCCAAACACATCGAGAGTGAGGTACAAACACCAATAAAGGCACGTGTCATCGACACTGCATGAGAAAATAGAGAAAAAGAATAATTGTTATTTTAATTAGACATCAATCAAAACATTTCCCCATTTATAATAAATTATTAAATATTTTTATTATGGATTATATTCATAATAAATAAATAATAAATAAATACTCCTAATAAATGAATATATATGTTTATGAATTAATATTTCTATACTGTCATCTATTGACTATCTAATGAAAAGAAATCAATTTCCTAATTTGGAGTGAGTCACATATGGTCGTAACCCTTTCCGACTAGATTACTGGTGGTCAATGGCTGCGACACTTAATAAATAAATGGACAGTATATAAGCCAAAAATATTAAAAAACATAGGGGAGAATATAACTTAGATATTCATCTTATTGTTCGATCTGCATCTCGATCTATAAACCCCACGTGGATTTCAATCGATATTCAATATAGCCATAACTCTAACACCACAACAACAGACCAAAGACTGAAAACATAGCGGATGCAAGCCAAAAGCAAGGAGATAAATGTGGAGGAAAAGTTGACCAGCATAACTCACGCATAAGCTAGTGAAGTTATTAAGTAGGCAAAACCATAATTGCCACATGTATACGAGTATCTAAGGTAGTATTCAATAAGTGGAAAAAACATAATATTTAGAAGATGTCTGTCCAAGCTGACGTGGAGGAATGCTAGTGCACAAATATTTAAAACAAAGACATGAGTGAAGGTTGATGTAAGTGAAAGGTAATAAGGTAATGGTGCAATAGAAGACATGAAACCCATCAAAGGCAAAGGTATATTTTAGAAAGGTATGATTATAAACATTAATGTTGTTAATATCAATTTTATATATTAGTTTATTTAATTATTTATATAAATTTGCACGTGTATATATATATAAACTTATAAAAATGACATTAGGATCATTGATGTATAGAGATGATGTACATAATAATAAATGAATATGATTTCTTATGGGAAATAATTGATCCAAACTATGTTTGCTGGAGGACATTTTAAATGTCATATAGTACGATCCAAACAATGTTTGGTGGAGGACATTTTGTATGAATGTTATTTTATGATCCAAGTGCACTTGGTGGAGAATGATCCAAGTATAAACTTGGTGGAGAATGATCTGATGAGTATAAACTTGGTGGAGGGCATTCATCGCGAATGTCATAGAAAGATGCAAGTGTAAACTTGGTGGAGGGCATTCATTATGAATGACATAATATGATCCAAGATGATCTTGGCGAAGAGTGTTAAGTTAAATATATTTACATATATTGGCTATAATAAATACATGAACATATTTCATAATGGATAAAACATTTTGATTTGATTTACCAAATATTTTTGCCATCATTACTTGTCATTTACTAACCCTAATAGTGGGGACAATATATTAGTATCAGAGCATGATCTTGCCATCTTGTACAATTATAAAGAGATCAAACTATTGAATACAATTGTTAAAGAAGCCTAGAAATATGATTAAACAAATGATGAATCTAAGTTCATACAAGTGACTTATTCTCAAGACAGGAGAGATAGAGTAAATCCGCTTGAGATAGGTAGATTCCAAGATAGGTAGGGGCATGGGTTCCAATGCCTTGAGGAAAGAGTCCAAGATGGGTGAGGGCATGGTTTTGAATACCTTGAGGAAAGAGTCCAAGATAGGTAAGAACATGATACCAAAATCCCTAAAGAAAGAATCCAAGATGGGTATGTGGTCCCAATGCCTTGAGGGAGCCTACTCATAGATAGGTATCTAGGGCCATGGACATTGAGATTTTCATCTTCTTAAGGAGGTAATGTATGAAACACAAAAGGACTTGAGCTCAATATGCTAACCTATCTATTTTATTAAATGAATCATCAAGGGAAGTATATTTCGAAACTATAAAGACCAATCATACTATATCTTTCAACGATGAAGTTATTGATCAAATTATGCTTGGAATCATTTGGGAAACTCAACAATTTCGATATCATGAGATCTATAACTCATCATTTTGATCATTTAATCATTAAACACAAATTGAATGATAAGTCAATCTTGAAATCTTACATTCACTAATCTTTATTAGCATCATATTTATCAAAGTTCTCGCATCTAGTCATTTATCATTCAATTCAAAGTTAAAATCAAGGGTCAAGTAAAATATAACGTATGAAATGAAAATGATAATTGCTTGAGGACAAGCAATTTTGGGAGGGTAGGTCTGTAATAACCCCTGTCTAATATCGAAATTTGATATTAATTTACAAAATGGCTTTCCCTAATAGAATAGTTGTTATTTAGATTAGACATCAATCAAAACATTCCCATTTATAAAAAATTATTAAATATTTTTAATAAATAAATAATAAATAAATACTCCTAATAAATGAATATATATGTTTATAAATTCATAATTCTATACTATTTCAATTGACTATCTAATGAAAAGAAATCAATTTCTAATGTGGAGTGAGTCACCTACGGTCGTCACCCTTTGCTACTAGATTACTAGTGGTCAATGGTCGTGACACTTAATAAATAAATGGACAATATATAAGCCAAAAATATTAAAAAACATAGGGGAGAATATAACTTAGATATTCATCTTATTCAATTTGCATGAAGATCTATAAACCCCAAGGGGATCCTAGATAGGACATTCAATCGATACTCAATATAGCCATGACTCTAACACCATAACAGCAGACCAAAGACTGAAAACATAGCGGATGCGAACCAAAAGCAAGGAGATAATTGTGGAGAAAAAGTTGGCCAACAGATTTCGTGCATAAGCTAGTGAAGTTATTAAGTAGGCGAAACAATAATTGCCAAGTGTATAGGAGTGTCTAAGGTAGTATCTGATTAGTGGAAAAACCAAAAAAATTAGAAGATGTCGGTCCAAGGTGACGTGGATGAATGTTAGTGCAGAAATATTTAAAATAAAGACGCGAGTGAAGGTTGATGTAAGTGGAAGGTAATAAGGTAACGGTGCAGCGGAAGACATGGAACTCATCAAAGGCAAAGGTATATTTTAGAAAGGTATGATTATAAATATTATTATTGTTAATATCAATTTATATATTAGTTTATTTAATTATTTATATAAATTTGCATATATATATAAACTTATAAAAATAACATTAGGATCATTGATATATAGAGACGATGTACATAATAATAAATGAATATAATTTACTATGGGAAATAATTGATCCAAACTATGTTAGGTGGAGGACATTTTAAATGTCATATTGTACTATTCAAACTATGTTTGGTGGAGGATATTTTGTATGAATGTTATTTTATGATCCAAGTGCACTTGGTGGAGAATGATCTGAGTATAAACTTGGTGGAGGGCATTCATTGCGAACATCATAGAAAGATCCAAGTGTAAACTTGGTGGAGGGCATTCATTATGAATGTCATAACATGATCCAAGATGATGTTGGTGGAGAGCGTTAAGTTAAATATATGTACAGGTATTGGTAATAATAAACACATGGATTTATTTCATAGTGGATAAAACATTTTGATTTGATTTACCAAAATTTTTTGCCATCATTACTTGTCCCTTACCAACCCTTATAGCGGGGACATTACAACTTCCACCATTGCCAGTGAGCTTATTGAAAATCAAGAGAAAAGTACTCTTCCTATGCTATCTAAAGATCTTTGTCAAGATCATAGTATCCACTCATTCTATTGTTATACTTTTCCATATCCACCTCAAAAAAATACCATTCTTCCTAATCTTTGCCATGGGAATAAATAACCTTAAACTTCAACTACTCCTACCAAATTTCCTCCCATGAAAGCTATTTATGAGCTTATTGGTATAAAGATGTGTCCTAGAGATGGGAGCCTTGTCTATGTTGCTCACACTATAGATGTTGCTATCACTATCCATTATCCCTTTTTATCTTCCAAATCTATCCTTGGTCCTTATATCTCAAAGCTAAAACCTTCAAATCTTCCATCTATATTGGTACCCTTTATTCCTCCATTTCCTATACCTTTCACTTATAGCTCGCCATCCACTTCTCCTATCATACCTCAAGATCAACAAAGACATTCATCCTTGACAAATTTCCATCCACTCATCCATTCAAACCTGCCATATCAGCGTCATCCATCCATAAATCCCATGTCTTTTGAAAGCGATTTGGATGTACAACATAAAAGGAAGAAACACAAGAATCCATATTCATATGACTCTTATCTAATCACCATGTGAATATGTAGAAAAAAGAAATAGTCAAGAGACCACAAGGATCCACTAAGCAAAGAACGAAATCAAAGAAAATATGGGTTCCTTTATGCATCATTGAAGAAATGCTTCCTTAGGCGTTTGAAAGAAAAGAAAAATCAAAAGCTATTTGGATTTTGAAGTTTCTCTTCAAAATTGACTTCCAAGTGTAACATCCAATTTTTCCAAGTCTAAATTAACATCTAACATATGCATAGAATACGGTTATAACTTGGATTTCATAAGAAGGCAGTTACATCAGTCATGTTCATGTGAAGAAGATTTACTGTTAAAGTCAGTTAAACAAAAATTTCTTAACTAAATACTTGAAATACCTTTTAATGAAATTACTTCAGAAATTGAAATCACATACCTCGGAAAAACTGAGACTGAAAATCATCTAAGTATGCTTCTGTAACCACCCAGGTTAGTCCACAAATACACTATAACAATTTCTCAAATCAACTACTGTTTCAAAAATCATTTGATGAATACCACTAAATACCAATGTAACTTAAATTAGGGCATCACATATCATCTTACCAATTAGGGCATCAATTACCATCGGTTTATTTAGGGCTTTTGGTATTGCTTTACCACTTAGGGCTTCCGTGACAACGGATTTTATTTAGGGTTTCCTCGACGACGGATTCAATTTAGGGCTCCGCAACCACAGATTCAACTAGGGTTTTCGATACCACGGATTCAGTTAGGGCTTCCAATACCACCATATCAATTAAGGTTCCAGCTGTCACAATCAATTAGGGCTTCGGATTTCTTTTTCTTCCGATTGCTTACCTGTGACAATTTCTCAAGATTAGATAATTACTTATATTCAGTATTCATTTATATGAAGTAAAATGATGATAACAATGAAATACTTCAATTTAATCTTACCTTCTCATAAACAAAAATGATAATACTTGTTTCCGATAAACAATTGATTTCATGGCTTATCTTTGTTTGATGCATATCTGACATGTTGAGAGACGTGAAACATTGCTAGGGGCATTACCTCCCAACCTCAGACCAAATCTTATCCCCACACAATCTCTAACGAGAAAGGCCCTCCCTATTCGGAATTGTTAGGGAACATCTTACCTTTCACTGGGCTTCAAGATATAAACACGCCATACGACTTGACCGTAGGAGATCATCATAACAGGAATATGCATGAACTATTAATTAATTCATATTAAATGATAAATATAGAAATGTCATAACTGATACTGGTTCATATTAATGATGATTCCTCTTTTACACCTCGTCACCCTTTTTCTTGGCTACACACCGGGTGAGTTCCAGGTATTAGGAATTCTCAGATTAACTGATTCTGCCAATTATAAATGTATCCAACATTTCACAAGCTATGCCCAAACAAAATAAATAACATATACAAAATCGAGTACTTTTCTAGGATATGCTAGACCATCAGATGTTTTTGAAAAGATTCCAGGACATTTAAATTTATGTTTCTAGATTGGAAATAATGGAAACAGGCACTCTTATACTATTTTCATAACCTAGTTCCACAAAAAAAAAAATGCCTATTCATATCCAAAGAAGTTAGAAGTCATTAGCACAAACTTTGTTGATTGACAGGTATGGCTCTGATTAATAAAAGCATTAAGTGTTGAATTTATATTGCTACCTGTCTACTTATGGCCACCATAATTTCAATTTATACCATAACCGATGTCAAATAAAAAAAATAGGAAATACTATCTTAAAGAAAAAGGTTGTGCCTCTGTAATTTGTAGATATTCATTAAGTAACAAACTTATTAAAAGAAGATAGAATTACTACCAGTGAATCCTTGAGTGTCTAAGGCATCAAAATATACCAGTCTTCTCCATAGGTTCGGCAGTATTAAACCTGATCAATTGATTTCTAGAGACGAGGCATGTTGACTTCTCTAACAAGATAAGGGAACTGCGAAATGCCTTGCAATACTTGCTGTCGTTTGTATTAAATACATGAGAAGGCAAAGAAAGAGAATAAAGATTCAAGGTAGCCATGATTGGGCTACAGTGTTCTTACAGGTTGCTAGGTCAATATGCAATTCGTGACCTAAAATTGAGAACGACGTGCGCATGATTAATCCGCCAACCCAGCTCAGAGATCTGCGGCTTGGTAGATTCCAATCGATGGCAAAGTATGAACTTGGGTTCACTCTGAAAATTATGAGAATGCCAATGTTTGATTGCCAAGAGAACTGAAATTTGAAAAAGAAAGAAGAAGAATGGATGCCGACAGCCAAAGAAAAATCCATAATATAGAGTAAGCCTGACTCTACGGCTACCTATAGTTACAAGAAGCCATTTGAAAAGACTCTTGAATCGATTAAATAAAATAAAGAAAGAAAGGAGGAAAAAGAAGGAAAGAAAGAAGATGAAAGGTTATTTTAATCATTAAAATCTAATATGTACATCATTTGATTGATTATTAAATTATAATGGTGCTAAATGATTTTATATTTAAAAGAACATTTATAAACAATTATTAAAAATACTACGACAAAGATAATTTAAAACCCTTTATGATACGTTTTATATTTTAACTCAATTATTTTATTTAAATTATTTATTTAAATAACTCATGCAATTCCACGGGTGTATCTTGTTTCAAATCCCTATGCCCTTTACCCGTCTGCCAGTGATGGTGATGCCCTGGCTAATTCTTTTTTGACAATGCTTCCACCCCTTCGACATGCTCCTTGCAAGGTATTTCTCTATAATTAAATTATAAATTATAAATAATCATATCAGTTAACCTTTCATTTTAATTTCATGAATTCGTGATTAATGATCAACTATCATGTCATCTTCACTTGAAATCATAACAACCAACTTACCATTTCACCAGATTATGTCAAATTAAACTGTCAACTGACTTCATGTGAACCTCAACGGCTATATTTCAAGTTAGGTCAAAAATTGGGATGTAACACCAAGCTTCCAAAGGCTTCCACTCCATCGTCTTCCAAATATCTTCCACCACTTTATGCATAAAAAAAACAAGCTATTTCATCCATGTTTCCTCCATCATTCCACCTCACTTCAATGTGTGTGTCAATGTTGATCTTGCCTACTTTTCTACATACCCTTGCACAATCCTTTCAATACCCTATTCACTATCCCACATTCACCTAGTATTCTTCGACTTTCTATCCTTCCATCCCATTGATCTCATCCAATGCATAAAACCGTGCCCCCATATACCTTTATGCCCTATATCGTCTCCTTTCCATCACCTTATCAATGTCTTTGAGCATACTTTTGAGTTGCTTTGGCCCATCATAACATATTTTTCCAGAGAAGCATTATCCAAGGATAAAAAGACTTGAATTCTTTCTAAATTTTTTAAAAGAATAAAAATCGAAAAAGAAAAAAAGGTGCCTTGGTGAAAAGTTGGTAAAGAGACACCTTGGTAGATAAAGTAAAGAGAGATAAAATTCATCTTATGGAAAAAACGACTTCTTGTAGCACCTTGGACAAGTACTATGATGAAAAATGACAAATAGGTGTCATACGTAATTCTCCATCATCCAACTATTCCCTCTTTAACCTTTGATCTTGACAATGTTGAGCTATCCATGAACATTGGCTATCTTATCCATCATTGCCCTATCATGATCTCTCTTATACCAAATCATTCACTCATAGCCATAGCCAACTTCATCCTGATTGTTTTATCCTATAACTATCTTATCCAATTGACTGCTTGGTCTTGATCAAAAGAGAAAAAAAAATGAAGCAAAACATGGTTCTGTGAAACCCCGTGACATGTCCACTCTTTTCGGACCACATGCTTTCATAACATCAGGTCATTATCTTATATTCTATCTAGCTTGTTGACTTCCATTGCTTATCGAAAACATGCTATATATGGCTATATTCCCTTTTCTTAGCTTGGGTAATCTTGAGGAGATGGTCCTTGAGGATCACATTGACTTGCTTTATGTGTCATTACCTATCCATCTCATCCATTAGCTTGCTAATCTGTCAAGTCCTACACTTGCTAGACATTGGAGGCAGGATCTTTCTTGAGAATTGGTAATCTGTAAAAATCCAGAATAACTTCCTAAAAAAAATAAAAAATCAGCATAGGATCTTGAAGAAATGTGTATCTTGGTGTCCACCTCTCAGTGTGCACTTTGCTACCTCAAAAAAACATTAGAAAAAGTCATGAAAAAATGATCATCATAGTGAAAACCTAGGAAACAAGCACTTTGATGAATCCAAAGATATCAAAAAACAAAAAAAGATCAGAAGTTCAAAAACTCAAAAAAAAAAGAGCTAAAAAATTAAAAAAAATGAAAAAGGTGCACGGGCAAAAACCTGGTAAACATGTACCTTGGTAGCAATAACAGTCCTGCCAAGTGGTGAAAACTTAGTAAATAGGCACCACTCACAAACCTTCTACTCCATCTATCAGATTGTAGCTTCAATTACAACCCAATTGACTTCTGCAACACTTACTATGTTCTGGAATTGTTCTTCATCTAGATCTTACTAGGGGGGCATTTCCAAACCGCAGCTGTCTCCGGACAAAAACAAGTATTTTTCAGTACCACCCAATCAGTGTTTCTCAACACTACCCTACTAGAACATCACTATTTCTCAACACTTCTCGGACGAACTACCTTAAACACTCATGCTGATATCAATCAAGCGTGTCTCGCGACTCTATCAAACTATCCCCTTTTAAAAGCACATGTTACTTAACACTTAAATAAACTTAAACACAACACTTGCCCAAAACTGTTGAGCTATGATTGATCATACTTCCTTTACAAGAGGATAGATTATCTTTTTGGGATGTTTGTTATAATTGTTTTTTTTGTTATTTTCCCTTCTTAGTCCCTCCTAGATGTCACTCAACTAGAGGATTACAGGCATGGGGAATTATATTTTCTTGGATTTCTGCTTGTGGTTGTGGTTTTGATTAACTTACATGTTCTTCGTATTAGTTGTCTATAAGAGCTTCCATCACAATTGGGATGTCACATATACCTCGACCTGTTTCACTTGGACACTTAGGTGAGATTGGAGCTATCTCCTTTACTGTTATAATTGTGTTTATTCAGATAAGACTGCACTCATGAATATCTCGGCTCTAGTCTTGCAATATCAATTGGAAACTTGACCAACAGATCATTCAACAACTTATTTATAGAATACTACAAACTTAATTATTCCTAAAACAGCTGAACATTCCCGATGGTTAAGTTAACAATAGTTAGTTAGATTAAAGTTTTATTGGAGAATTCTCTCAACTACAAAAGAATAAGTCTTCATATTGAAGATGAGAGAAAATATAGGTGTACCATCAACTAGATCTGCTGCAAATTGGAACATCCTCATTGTTGACTCATTCAAGAATTGTGATGAGTTGGCTGATCTTTATGACTGTCATTACTCCTCCATTCTCTCGGTGGTTTGAACAGGTCCAATAGGTGTGAAAATGTTAATTAAATTTGTGACGAACCATTGCCTCCTTTATCAACTTGCCTCTGCATAATCAACCTGGTCCTGCAATGTAGGTTATAGTACAGGCATCCACCTCATTCATTACACATGGCTTTCATCAATTTTACATCAGACAAAATAACTATGCATTCAACCCATAGCTGCAAGGAAAGAACTTATTTGGCTATGGGAAATTAATCGCACTTCAACTATTCACATAGATATGGAATAATCTAAAGGTAACCAGTTTCAGCATAAGTTTATCTGTAATAAGCAAAGTTCTTCCAACTGACCATATATTTCAAAAACACATATACTGAAGTATTTGGACCTATAGTGTCTTGTAAGATTGTGTCTTATAAGATCCTTTGGGAAACCATACTAAAAATAGTCAAGTCCTAAGCTAATTATCAGAAATGCATATAAACATGGAGCCATAAAATGGCCTCATCAGTTGGAAAACTCAAGATAGCAAACCTAAATTAGTTCATAGTTTGTGGTTTAAAAGATTGGGTATACATCATTCACATAACTCTTATTCTTGAAATCTTAGAGGTCATTTTGTTGATTTGTTTTCTATAATGCTAGCTAGCCTAACCCTAAAAGTAAATTATCATCTTCTTGAAGTAGATGTATACGTTTAAACCCTAAAGGCTAAATTGCTTTTTGACCAACATTTCAGCTCGTCTGATGATGTTAGCTAAAATACGGGTATTACACAACTACTTTGTCCATGGTGACAATTGCTGGCCAAGTGAATATTGGTAAGATGGAATTTTTTGTAACATAAAAGGATTATTATCATTTCAATTTTGAAATTATAATTGTTTGAACCGATTTTCCATTCTCAAATGGTGTTCTGACTTCTGAGTAGGGTTTTATGTCCTACTTGTGCAGGTGTGTGTCCCTCTATACCTCATCATTCGATTCATGCAAATGTATCTGAAGTTGATCAACAAACAAATACTGTAGTTATAAATTTTGATTCTTTGGAAGAGTTGGATTTGAATTTAAAAAAATTAAAATATCTAAGTTTGTAAGTTAACTTCACAATCTCTCTAGCTGTGTGTGCGAAGAGGTTGATGAAGACTGTGCATGCAACTACTTCTCCATGAGGATTCTTAAAATAAGTTGATTCTAGTCATCTTTGACTCACAAACATTTGTTTCAAAGCCATCAATGAAACAACATTGCAACATAATAAAAATCACTGTGAGCCTTAGGACATCTGATCTTGCCAACTGTCTCTCCGAGGTGTTCTTTCATTAACTGAAGAACCCATTTGTTGATTGTAGATATATCTTCTGGTGATCCATTCTCTACAATTGGTGCTCCTTGATCTAATTTGCTATGTCCTCCAAATGAAGGTCAAGTACACATTTTGCCCAAGGTTTAGAAAAAAATGTATTGTATTTCTCTTTGAGGATTATTCCCGGTGTCACATATGCTGTTGTATTATGCGTTATTATTTGTACCACATCTTTATTCCCACCTCCATGACAACTTGCTCAAATGCTAGATCCTAAGTTTTAGCATATTTCACTATGTTGGAGGCATCCACCAATTTCAAGAAAACTATATTAGTTTTGCAAGCAACCAAGAAATTAATGATGCATTTTTCCCATCCATTCACTCATCAGGGAATAGTGAAGCCATATTTTCTCCAATCCCTTCTTTTCTATCATGCCGCGTTTCTTACCCTATCAACAGTATGAAGTGAAATTAATTACAGTATTTTTGTTTTATATAATTCAACAACAAATAGGAATTACAATAATTAAAACAACATGAATTTATGATTTAGTCTAAATTTTAAAACTAAGTTGTCATAACATTTAAAACAACTGGACTGACCTCCCATCGAAGTCTGTGTGAGAAAGCAAGTCTGTGTGAGAAAGCACCTTGTAATGTTTTCTTGAAACTACAGTGTGGTAGCCAAACTAAGCTCTTAAGGATTGTTTTCCATATCAAAATGGATTTTGTTAAAGTATCACAATTCAACAAATGCAATCTCTGCATGTTAGTGTGCTTTCTTGTTCCGTCCAGTTGCCTCCAGATGGTGGCATTCTAGGTGTTATCCTATGCACCAAATAAGTAATTTTAGATGATGACATTGATGGTGGTGTTTTATTAGAAGTAGCAGAAGTGGTGGTGCATTTGTATATATGTGGGCCGTGAAGAGAGCCCACTGTGATCTGAGTATTGCTTCACCTATTTCAAGGTTGACTGGAGCACCTTGAGATTCAGCGATGGGTGTTGCCATGGCTAGTTTTGTCCTCTCCCTTTTCAAATCATTCTGTTCTGTGGGTACAAGTATGACATTTGTTTCTCCTTTATTCCTTCATTGGACCATTGTCAGCCCTTGGCAAATAAAAAGTTAAAAAGTTTGTATATTTAATTAAAAAGTTAGCAAATAAGCTAAATTAGTGTAAATAAATCTAGACCAGTTGAAATTAAAATTAATGAGCATTGATTTTTTTTTCCTGAAAAGTTGAGATTCTTGAGAAACTAGTGAAGAAACTGGAATAATGATTGTAAAATTGGTGTTAAATCTTGTTCTATGGACGCTAATTCAACTTAGAGTATGTTACTATATAGGAAAGGCCATTAACAAAAAAATTTGAGATCTCTAAAAATTGAAACAAGTCAAAAAATCTAATATTACAAAAATCACAAATCTTAGGCTTAGGCCTGAGTTTATCAGCTGCGTGACGTCTCTTATATATCTTTATCCACATCTCGTCCTTTGGACAATCATATCTTACTAGAGGCAATCTCCTAGTCATCCTGTAGAGGTTAACTCTAATCAGTAGCAATCATCATCCTGAGTGGAGTTAGCCACGTATCCAGTCAATCCTGTCAGTCGTGGGTTGGTCAGTGACTAGGAAAGATTGCCACTGACATAGAACAGATCTTCGTAACGCCCACTATCACTATCACAATCAAAGATGTTTTTTAAAATGACCTACCATTAACAGACATCAAGAGTAATGTTTTTCATCACTTCAATCAACAGTAAATCTAGATGCCAAAATAGAAAAAGAAAAAAGTTAAGAAAACCTACCTAGGAATCCAATTTTGCTTTGGAATCCACTTAAAAACCATCTCAAATCCTTGGAGAAGGTTGGGAGGCAGTCTTTTTTAGGAGCAAAAGGGAGCAAACAAAATGAAATAAAATTGGACTTTTTGTTTCATTAAGCTTTTCCGCTATTCCACACTAGTTTTTGTTTCAGACTTACTGAGTCTCTCTGTGGGCTTTTGGCATTTTTTTCATGGCCGCAGAATGCTAGTGGTTTTTTAAAAACTTCCCAGGTTTTTATCACAAGTCATTTGTCTATGTGCACATGCATTCAAGGTGCACCGATACGACATTGTTAATGCTACATGTCACTGCCATTCCACATGTCTTCAGTTGTATCTTTGGTGTTTGTCCACCCTTTGTTGCAACTAGGAGTCTTTCTCATGTGGGTGTATCTATGGATCACATTTTTGGATTTTGTCTGTTCATAAAGATTAATTATAGTATCCACATATAGGATCTTCCTTACAACTTCAAATTATGTTCCTTTGAGTACTTAATAATCATTTGATTCTGTCACACCATAACAAATTACTAATTAGAGCTATTGTCATCTTACGTCCTCTGTGTTTTCTCAAAATGTCCTATATTGTGTATGTTTGTCAAAAATCTGAAGATACTAAATCACTTGAAAAACAACTGCCATCAATTTTTTTCAAATCAAATATCTGTGCAATGACTAATCATTAATTTTGTTAGTATGGACTGTAAATTTTATGCATTTGAGCTTAATTTTTGTTTATGACATTATGTCAAATGTTTATGAATAGTTTTTGTTTGACATAAGTGATGTTTGAGATCCAGACACAATTCTTCTTCCATATCCAGTAAGTTTTGATTTCGCCTATTTTCATTGTCAAACACATGACAAACTATATATTTTATATCAAGTGGATAAAGTTTAACATTTAGTATTTTTTGGACATGTCAATGAAAAGTTTCGTCTGGAGCATACCACCTTTTCCTATCCTCTGTAACCTAATTTTATGCTTTTCTTTGGTTATGAAGCTTCCTCTAAAAATGCTTCCAGTTTATTCATTAGTTTGGTCATCTGAGAATACTAATAGATTTCAATTTTAATTTCAGAACTCGAAGATCACAAAACAGAAGGATAAACCAGTGAGAGAGGGCTTCATTTGTGGTGCATGTGGACAGGTAAATTTTCTTTTTGTGTGCATGTATGTATTTACAGAAATGCTATTTAGTTTGAAATAATTACTTATGTATATTGTGTGTTTTCTGTGGTCAGTCAGGGCACATGCGGACAAACAAGAAATGCCCTTTATATAATGAAGATACGGACGCAAATGTAGATAAGCAAGAGGGGGACTCTCAGAAACGAGTGTGTGCCTCTGGTGAAGAATTGTTTGCTAATCATCAAACAAAAGCCAAAGTAAAGAAAACTCCTGTCAAACTCCTGCAGCAAGCAGCAAATGCTCATCCAGATGTTCAGAAGACTGAAAATGTAAGTTTGATCAACAAGTTGCATAGAAAAACCTTCCCCGTGAAGTTCATATGTCGGACTGCCAGTGATAAGAGCACAGATAACATAGCTATAAATGAGAGTCACAATGCAGATGGTGGGGATGAAACTGTTGCTGGTGATGAAATTAGAACACAGCCATCTCATGCTAAGAACGTAAAGATTTCAACAAAATTAAAAAAACCCAGAGAGAATGAAACAGCATCTCGGAAGATGGGTTCTGGACAGAGTGATGTCAATGCAATACATATTCATGCGCATAAAAAGACTTTTGAAGCAGAGAAGGAGCACAAGATTCCCAAAATCAAGTTCAAGAAGCCAAAAGAATTTTCATTTGATGAGCAGCAGAGAAAACTAAGTGAGATTGAAATCGAACTGCAGAAGCAACGAGTAGAGCAGGAGCAACATGAGGAGGAGGAAGCTGAAGAAAGAAGAATGCAAGAGGCACAGGAAAGACAAAAAGAGAGGAGAGAAAGAGAAGAGAGGTCGAAGTGGGAGGAAAGTGAGAAAAAGAGATTAAGAGATGAGAGGGAAAAAGAGAAGAGATTACAGGAAGAAAAGTTAAGGAATTTCTGGCTACGAGAAGAAGAAATCCGGGCAGAGAAGCAGCGGGAAGAGGAAGAAATGTTGTGGGCACAGAAGAAGCAACAAGAAGAAGAAATGAATTTGTGGGCAGAGAGGCAGCGACGAGAGGAAGAAAGGGCTTGGGCAAAGCAGAGGCAGCTAGAGGCTGCAGCAGCAAAGAAAAGAGAAGACTTCGAAAAGAAAGAACGGAAGAAACTGAAACAAAAAGAAAGAGAAAAGATTGAAATTCAGAGAGAAAGAGATGAGTATGAAACACCAAATAGGCATACAAGACAAGATAGAAGAATGCCTGAAAGAGAAAGGGGGATCAAAAGGCGTACTCTGGAGATTGGACGATATTCTTCAGATTACAGCCAATCTTCAAAGCGACGAAGAGGAGGAGAAGTATGTTAGCATCTTTATGAATTTCAGTTGTTAAATTTATAAACTGATAATGCAAGAATGTCTTTCTGTTACCATGTTAAGTTATTTGCACTTTTTGCAGGCTAATTTGTCAAAAATATTGGAAGCCATAGTGGACAAACTTAGAGGTCAGACTGACGTGTCATTTTTGTTTCTAAAACCTGTATCCAAGAAGGAGGCCCCAGACTATTCTATTTATGTGCATCATCCAATGGATCTCACTACAATTAAGCAGAAAGTTAAAAGACTTGATTACAAAAGTCGAGATGAATTTCGACAAGATGTTGCTCTAATTGCAGATAATGCACATACATATAATGATGGTAGAAATCCTGGCATTCCTCCACTTGCAGATCAGCTTCTTGCAATGTGTGATGATCTCTTAGAGACATTTGATGGAGAATAATGGCATAATGTATAAATGGTGTATATCTTCCGTCCTGTTCAGTGTTTAAGGCTATAATGGCACATTCAGTGAGGTACTGGGGTTGATTTGAGCTACAATGCAAGATCCTGACGTTGAAACACACTGTAAACTACATGTCTGATTCTACGAAGAGGATTTCATGCTCAACATTATATGATGCTCTCTGGAACAATGTCAAGCACAACTTCTTAATGAATTAACCCCGGATTGTTACTTGTAATTAAATTAGTGGGAATCCATGTAAGATGTACATTAATCAGTTGCTTTCTGGCAATTGGTGGGTCTCTGTGTAAAAGAAGAATTCAGCTGGAAATTATTTTCTTGATAATTTGTCAAGTATGCATGCTTTATGTTTTGGTCTAATATATTGGTCTTCTACATTCCAAGCCTGTTGATCTGTTTTGGCCATTTGTGGACGGTAATATTTTCTTCTTTTCTTTCTAGTTTAAAAGTCAATTGTGTCAACATATAATTATCATATATGCTACAGAACTATAAAGCTCAAGGCATCAGTCTTAAGTGTGGAACTACCCATTCTTTGTAAGATTATACATGATATGTAGCATAGAAAATTTAGAAAATTTACAATCTTTTGTTCACAGATGCAAAATCAGTTAGTTCAAGATGCATACCCTATATTAATTAGAAGATGACATGGAAGTACAAAAATCAATTAGCTAAAAAGTTTATAATAGTTATGATCTTATGTTCACAGATGCAAAATCAGTAAAACTTATACTAATCCAAAGATGATATGAAGTATAAAATCAAATAGCTATATTAAATGCATTTTTCATGGTGACATAACAAATGGTGATTTCATCTTGTGTCTATGACACTTTACAAGGTCAGAAAGTAATAAACACTAAATAGAAACCATGTAAAATTTAAAACACAAGATAACTTACCTGAAAAAATAAACAATTGGCCAATTCATAATTTCTAGTAGATACTGCAAGACGTATGACACTATCGAATGACTGTCTCAATAGATATAAATCTGTAGCTTCTAGTTTATATTTACCATCTCCATTAAAGTGTTTGATCATGCCACTTGATATTGATGAAAGTTCTTCGCAATAGAACTTCCTGTTAGAGGATATTCCTGATTTTTTCATACCACTTGATATTGATGAAGGTTTTTTGCAATAGAACTTCTTGTTAGAGGATATTCCTGAATTTTTCATGCAACTTTCAATTACATCCTCATGAAAAAGAGAATTTGTGGCATTTAAACCTTGGGCCACATGATTTTTATAAGCTTTCCGCAATGGAACTTGTCGGAGATTTCCAAAATTAATTTGGCATTTGTTCAAACTATCCAAATCACTGCTAGTAACAGGCTCTTTGACTCTACACAGCTGAACAGAAAGAAGATCCATTTAAGAGACATGCATGCAATCTGTCACTTGGAGACCTCTAGTGCCATATTTCTTACCCAATGCTTCTGTTTCAGATTCATCAAACTCTTTCGAAGGAACAGGAATTTGCATTTCCAATGCATGAAACTGACTATTTTGTGAAAGCTGCAAGGAACTTGCCTTGAATACCACCAAAATCATCCTCTGCAGGCCCTCAATAGCTTCCACAAAGGCCCTCATTCGACAAAGGGCCCAGATGAGCTTTTGGAAGGAGAGAATGCTCGGCTGAAATACTTATTATAGTCTTCCCAAACTTGCTTTAGTGCAGAAGTATTCTGCCCATATGCTGCAAGCTGCAGAAAACTTCTTTAGAACAAATTAAGTTTTTGAAGAAATGCAAAAATGCAAGTGAAAACTAAGTCATGATCCTAAGAATAAAGTTGTTATCACACTAACAGTGAAGATATTTAAAATACTTATTATAGTCTTCCCAAACTTGCTTTAGTGCAGAAGTATTCTGCCCATATGCTGCAAGCTGCAGAAAACTTCTTTAGAACAAATTAAGTTTTTGAAGAAATGCAAAAATGCAAGTGAAAACTAAGTCATGATCCTAAGAATAAAGTTGTTATCACACTAACAGTGAAGATATTTAAAATGCAGTTAGAGAGCAAGTCTAGTTAGCTTAAGAAGAACAGTGTGTTTACAAGAAGCTATGTATTGTGCATCTTAGTCATGCTGAAAGAGAAATAGATGATGAAAGGAACTTTAGAACTTAAATGCAACCAACTTGATGATGACTTGCAAGATTACAATCCTTGAAAATTTCATTATGAAAATGTACTGCAACTGACAAGATACCGATACACATTTATTAAGAAATTAATAAATATTTTGTATTGTGATAGCAAAGAAATCCTGCAATGTTGCATACGTTGTTTGCCATGGAATTGATGATCATGCATTATCTTATTACTCTTTTGAACAATTTCAATGAAAAACAGAATAATATTAAATAAAGAACAAGTGATTATACTTGATCAGTCATATTTTCTTGTGAAACAAGGCAGCTGAAATGGGACAGCCTACAAATTTACACAAATGAGAGCTGTGTAGCATATACCATAAACTTCACTATTTGGCTACGAACAACTATGTGACTAGTCAATTTTCCATCCTCTTTTCTATTCATACACAACGTAACAATAAATCACATATTTAATGACAGAAACTTTACAAGTTGACTGTCACTGCCTTAAACATAAAACATAGGGATTTAGGTCATCAGCATTGTGAAGACCATGTCCTTTAGTTGCAAGGCTATTGGACCAAAGGGGATCCATTCTAAACTTCATTAGGTATTAGACCACCTTAGAAATAAACAGAATTATTCTGTGTCTGTGGCTGTCATTGCATGACAGTCTCAATTGTACGTGCACACAATTAATGCCAATCTTCCATGGATGCATTGGCATACATGCTCCAAGAGATTATTAGTGTTGTCTTAACCTTATTTGATTCTTTTTATGCCTTCCAAAGAACCTTTAAACATCAACAATTGGAGATCAATTGAGTTGACTGTTAAATGTTAAAACCATGAAAACTTACCATGTAAGTCCGCTAGGGCATCAAATATGTCAATAGTCATGTGGTGTTTTGAAATCAAATATTATACATTAAAAGAAGACTCAGTATAGTGCTAGATCACACAATTGGAGGATTTTTCCATGTTGCATATAGGAGTTATCAAGTCATGATTGATCAAAAGCCAATAAATGAGGGTTTTAGAACTATTTTTAGAAAACTCATTTATTCTTACTCTACAATTCATGGTTAGTGCTCAAATTACATCCATAATAGAGATAATTCATTACACTACAAATCCAAATATGTTTATAACCCATTCAATCCATTTACCAATAGAAAAGTGTCTTGGAAACAGTAAAAATTGTGTTGTTACAGACGATAGTCAAGAATATTGATCAAAGCATCAATATTACTCATTTATTCTTTAATAAAAGTACATTTCAATGACCCTCCATTGTCCATATATGTACATGTTCGAAGGCTGCATTAAAAAAACCTAATACAAGGTTTATCTTTCTTGTTCATATAAATTAAAGCTGCTTAAATCACTCCACAGTATAACGTCCTGACTCACATTGGATGCGACTGTGTAGTCTGGGAATTTGCTCTTTCTTTGTAGCATAGAAGCTTGTGACCTTTCACTTCTAAAGAGGATGTTGCTTAGTCCCTCTTGGAAATCCTTAAAAGCCTCTGTTGGATTGATCCCTTCATCCATAGTGTTATGGGGATGGCACTTAGGTGATCTCTGCTTTGCTTGAAAATTGTAAATTGGCTGATCATTTTCAGCCAAAATGTTGGCTACTACAGATCACTCAGCTGGCGATGCATGTATCATTTGGTAAGGTTCTCACTTGTTCTTTTATAGTTATGGCTGGTTTTTAAAGATAAGTTATTACAGATCACCCAGAGCAGTTGATGTCGGAGCTTGTTGAGAGGAAAGAAGAGTTATCTGTTAAGAGGGTAATTATGTTTAAGAAAAGTTAATTGGATGTTTTTACTTTTCAATATTAGAATGCAAATAGTCTCTTTATATTTTTGTGTTATCTCAATGCAATTTTTCTCAACTACATGTAGGCTTTGAGTGTGTTAAAGCAAATTTCTGATGAGGAGTGTCAAATGTTGGGATTGAACCCAAAATACGCTCTCCCAGACTAGATGATTTTATAAGTGCTTCCAGTTCCTCCTCCCCTAGTTAGATCCTCAGTTATGATGGACACCACAAGTAGGAGTGAGGTATTTTTCACATTTTCCTCTAGTGTTTTGGATGCACATCCTCATAAGTTTAGGTTAAAATGAGCAGATCTGGTATATATGCTTCGTGAAATTTAAAATATCTGTAGACTGGTATTTTTAATATCATTGATGCATGAAACGTTTTGATAAAGTTTATTCTTATCATTTTGTAGGATGATCTTACTCATCAGCTTGCTATGATTATTAGACACAATGAAAATCTTAAAAAAAAGGAAAAAAACTGGGGCTCCATCACATATTATATCAGAGTTTGCACAATTGTTGCAATTCCACATTGCTACTTATTTTGACAATGAACTACCTAGCCAACCAAGGCTGGTAAAACAGATTATTGCCGTCATTCATTATGTTTTTGTATTTTAATTTTTAGTTCTAAGTTAATGTTTTATGCTTTCTATAATCAAGCAACCCAGAGGTCAGGATGTCCAATTAAGTCAATATGCAACACACTGAAAGCGAAAGAGGGTTTTATCAGGGGAAATCTAATGGGGAAGCATATAGATTTTTTTGCATGTACAATCATTACACCTGATCCTAATGTTAACATTGACAAATTAGGAGTCCCCTGGAGCATTGCTCTGAATCTGACATATCCAAAAACTGTCACTCCTTACAACCTTGAAAGATGAATAGCAGAAGATGTTAGTTTCTTAATCTTTGTTTCTTCATGATCATTGTTGTATAATTTATGTTGATCCATCTTGTCTTAATCAAACAAATTAAAGGAACTTGTTGAATATGGACCTCATCCTCCCCCAGGGAAAATTGGTGCCAAATACATTATCAGGGAGGATGGGCAGAGACTTGATCTTCGTTACTTGAAAAAGAACAGCAATCACCATCTAGAATTGGGCTATAAGGTGCAAGATCAACTATTGTGATTTTCATTTTCTGAAACACTTTCAAGCAAGGTGCTTAGATTAGTTTGTCTTGTAGGTGCAGAGGCACTTGAACGATGGAGACTTTGTTCTTTTTCATCAACAACCAAGTCTTCATAAAATGTCTATCATGGGGCATAGAATTAGAATCATGCCCTACTCAACTTTTTGATTAAACTTGTCAATCACATCAACCTACAATGCTAATTTCGATGGAGATGAAATGAACATGCATGTTCCTCAGTCTTTTGAGACAAGAGAAGAAGATTTGGAGCAGCAATACAAGATCAGCCTTGGCAAATTATAAGAGGAGATTATAATTACTATGGCATCTACAAAAGCCACTTGATTTGGAAGTATGGATGCTATTGTATTAGTGAATAAAGAAAATCCTTACATGGAGACATGCCACTTCATGCATGTATACTAGGTTGCAATTGTGATGATGAATTAGGCACCTGAGGGAATGATTATAAAAAGATTGACATATAGGCTTTATCAAATAGAATATGTTGGATGATGTGAATATGAACAAAGTGTATTTATGTGAGTGAGAAACAATAATACAGATGAGAAATATTAATAAGTCAATGAGCAGAAATAGAATAGTGAGTCCAAATTGGAAGAGGCTAACTACAATATAATGAGGCATGGTGAACTTGAGTCTTTTAGACAATGGAAGATCATCTCTGGAGAATAAGATAGCAGAAACATCAGATTTAATTTTAGAATCTGCATCTAATCCTGATGCATTTATAGATTTTGAGTTTTAGGGCCAAGGGTTCTTGTAGTAGATGCAACAGTTCAATGCATAACAACAACCACAACTTTAGCAAACCCAGCAACAACATCATCCTCAACTACAACAACCTCAGTAACTTGTTCAACCTAAATTATCAACTATGAGTTTCCTTTTATACGATGTTCCATGTGGACCATAGTAGTAAAATATAATAGTAATTTGGTACTTAAAATTTTGATATGAATTTTTACTCGGACCTTTGTGTTAACCAACAAAATAGAGCAACTAAAATTTGAATAATGTATAAAACCCCTTTAGCCTCTCTGACATGGAATCTTACAAGTTGTCACCTCCAAAGAATGTGGGTGGAATCAGTTGTCCAACTTTTCAAGATAATTCATTTTAACAATAGAAATATAATTCATGCCTATGGAACACTTTGCATGCTTATTTGTGCTCGTTGATGTGGCTTCAAGGAAAATTTTGAATTTTTCTATATAAGTAATTATTGTTTTAGTGTTCTTGATACATTTTCACTTACTTCCTTTTGGCTACTATTACTCCTAAAAATAAACTCTTTTGTGCCTTATCTGTGTGCAATGTCATGTGGGATTAGTAGTCACCATTTTATTTTGAAATGAAAATAACTTTATAATCAATATTTTTCATCTATTCTTTCCTTAAAAAATAAGCATTTATTTTGTGTAACTGCATGGTCAAAGGGTGGATGCAGAATATGTAGTTGTAATTGTATGTTTTATGCATGACCTTGGTGATGTTACATCAAAATTTGGCAATAGTTAAAATCATAAGTGGAAGAGCAATGCTTGTACCTGAATGCAAGCACTTGACTACACAGATATTGCAAGCTATAAATGATCTAAGAAAGGAACAGATTCTAATGTACTCCTTGCAATACTTGATACAATGAATGATAAGATTGAAAACAATTTCTAGTCATCTAGCTCTGGAACTCCTAATGCTATGCATAACCTATTATAGCTAAATATACTACTAAATATGCTATGAAATGTACTCATACAATGCTATACACATTGTATGATTATTGTTCAAAGGGTATTAGCTCAATGGAAGAGCACTTGCTTTTAAAGTTGGAGGATGGTGGTTCGGTTCCATCATACCCTATTATAACTAAATATACTACTAAATTTACTAATTATGTGACCAAATAGATCACTACATATAAAACTAAATTAATGACTAAATCAACTTTTAAATTTACGACTAAATATTTGATTAAATATACTATTAATTATATTGACTAAATGTGTGACTAAATCAACGATAACAAACAATGACTTAAATCAGTCAAGTGACCAATAGTAGTTAATATCTAGTCATTCATAACACTAGTAAATATACTACTAAGCGATTTTAGTCATTGATTTTGATCTGTGATTAAAATATAGGTGTACCATCAACTAGATCTACTGCAAATTGGAACATCCTCATTGTTGACTCATTCAAGAATTGTGATGAGCTGGCTAATCTTTACGACTTTCATTACTCCATTCTCTCGGTGGTTTGAACAGGTCCAATAGGTGCAAAAATGTTTTTTAAACTTGTGACGAACTATTGCCTCCTTTATCAACTTGCCTATGCATGATCAACTTGGTCCTGCAATGTAGGTTAATATTACACGCATCCACCTCATTCATTACACATGGCTTTCACCAATTTTACATCAGACAAAATAACTATGCATTCAACCCATAGTTGCAAGAAAAGAACTTATTTGGCTATGGGAAATTAATCACAGTTCAACTATTCACATAGATATGGAATAATCTATAGGTAACCAGTTTCAACATAAATTTATCTATAATAAGCGAAGTTCTTCCAACTGACCATATATTTCAAAAACACATATACTGAAGTATTTGGACCTGTAGTGTCTTGTAAGATTGTGTCTTATAATATTCTTTGGGAAACCATACTAAAAATAGTCAAGTCCTAAGCTAATTATCAAAAATGCATATAAACATGGAGCCATAAAATGGCCTCATCAGTTGGAAAACTCAAGATAGCAAACCTAAATTAGTTCATAGTTTGTGGTTTAAAAGATTGGGTATACATCATTCACATAACTCTTATTCTTGAAATCTTCGAGACCATTTTGTTGATTTGTTTTCTATAATGCTAGCTAGCCTAACCCTAAAAGTAAATTATCTTCTTCTTGAAGTAGATGTATACATTTAAACCCTAAAGGCTAAATTATTTTTTGGCCAACATTTCAGCTTGTCTAATGATGTTAGCTAAAATACGAGTGTTAGACAACTACTTTGTTCATGGTGACAATTGCTGGCCAAGTGAATATTGGTAAGATGGTCAAAATGAGGGAAAACAGGTCAAGGGGATAGTCAAAGTGTCAAGATGAAAAATTTGCTAAGACGAAAGTGATAATAGGGACAATAGCTGATGAAACTACTCATAAAATATTTAAAATTGTATTGTTCAGTCTTAAATTTTGCATGGAGACTAAAGTGTTGATAATGCTAGCATGAGAGGAGCGTTACTATTGAAAAATTAAGGATCATGCATGCAACCTCTCTCCCCAACTTTAGTGTCATCATTATATTTGTGGCAAGTGACAGTGCTTCCAAAAAAAAGATTTTGCACTAAAATTAAGTGACAAGTAAACTAATTGAGATGCTGAAATTGAAATAGACACCTTTGAATTGTCTATTTTCTTTGATTGCGGTTGTCACAATTAATGCTTAGAAAGATAATTAGACTTGGGAAACAAACTTATTTATATGATTGTCATAATAAAAAGAGTAGTTGATGTCACCTTTCTCAAAAATAAACATATGGACTACTAAAATCTTGATATATGTCTGAATAGATGTTTAGGGAGATTAATGCATTGGCAGGTTTGACATGATTAAAAAAATTGCAAAGGAAAAAAAAAACCTGTATGCAATGGGCATATACTCAACCTTCACCTTGCCATAAAAGACCATTATATACTCCTTGGTTCAATCTATGTCGTCATGTGCATGTACTATAGGGGATCTTCTTTGAACTACAGTAAAAGCATAAATTGCTGGCTTCATGACTTGTTAAAAATTAAATATTTTAAATTTTGATCTACATGTAAAATGAAAATTAACCAAAAAAAAAAAACTAGGAAAGGATAGGGAAAAAAATTAAAATATTTATGTCTACAAGCATGCTTTTTTGAATCCAAAAATTGGCCTCACTAACTACTTACTCTCAAACATCAACTCCTAACATTTGAAGCCATATTCCATTGCTTGCTAACAAATATTCCCTTAGAACAAGTTTTTGATCGTGGAAAAGCCCACAAGGTAAAGTAGGTGACACATTGTTGAATTAGGTCGTTGTTCTTTGTGAACTCTTTCATTCAAGAGAGGATTCAAGCTTCTTGTTATCTTATTTTTGTGCACACCCTAAAAAAATTTATTTCTTTGACAAAAAAAAGTTTTAGAGACATTTGAATACCCTAGGAAAGATTATTAAAACTTTGGCTTTGATAAAAGCTCTCCTTTTTTAGCCATTTTCACTCATGTTGGCACTTTGGGAAGTTTTGGTAACCAAGTCAATGACTGACAAGGTTTGTCCAACCTTTGGTTTTACTAAAGTCTTTGTATTTCTCTCTTTGTTAAAATCCTAGTTTCAAAGTGTTACTTTTAAAGTGCCCAATTTCGAGAGTTAATTGTTTTTGGTCTATCATAGTTGGTCTATGTTTTGTGTATCAGTGAAGAGGAAGGTATTATTGTCTTTCTAGAGATTCTAGAGACTCTCCATTCTCTTTTGCTATCTTGATCATATTTTCTTGGCCCTATTCATTATCATGGCCCTTATTACTGAATGAAGAGCTTCATCTTAGACATAGGGATCATTAAGGATCCTTTGATATTATCAGTTCACATGAATATGTCAATGTGATAGTGTTTATTGTTCCATACCATTATTAGCATGTTTACAGTTTTATTGTTCCAAAATGAATCCAAATTTTGAATCTTAAATGTTTTATAGGGTTTATTAACAATAAAACCTATTTGTAGTGTTGATTGTTCCCTTACATTGTCCAAAATGAATCCAAAATTTGAATCTTTAGTGTTTATAGGGTTTGTTGTTAATAAACCCTATCTATAATGTTTATTGTTCCATACCATTATCCAAAATTTGGCCTCATTGACTATCAACTAATTATTGTTCCATACTGTTATTAACATGTTTTAATCTCATTATTAGTCCCTGCCTTATGTATGGTTGGGAACTAATGTTCCCGTTGAACCCTTACCATTAATTCATACCAAATAAATAAAATTTTTAAGCTAAAGTTTTAGTGCAAGTATTTTTGAATTGAATTATATGAAACAAATTTCTAATTTTTGATTGGTTGGAGACCAATTTCCTGAGGATATATTGCTTTTTCTAATTGAAAAAATTAGAAAAAAAGGAAAGTGATAAGAACAAATTTATTATTGGTCAGAACCTATGCCAACACGTCCTATGCTGGGGTAGGAGAAAGTAGAAAAGTAGAAACGAACAATACAAATTTATAAACAACATAATGTTGTTTTCTTTATAATTTAATGCTTTCTTAGCACCTGGCATTCACAGAAGCATATCATGTTTTGTGCCTTTCCTACATTTTTTGCAACTTATGCCATGCCACAATTCAATATTTACAACTTTTTGGGATTTTCCAACATAGTCCTTTCTGTAACTAATCCCTACTACGAAGGTCCATTCAGAGTTGGATAAGCGAGAGACAATTGGCAACATGGACTATTACAAAGCTAGATTGCTATAGGCAAAAGAAGAAAGAAATTGTGTATTTTTGGGCATTACCATTCAGCTTCTTCTTGCAATTTTATAGCTCTTAAGAATTGACCATATAAAATAGCATATGTATTCATACAAAGTATAATAAAATATGAATGGGCTTGAACCTTTTTTATATCATAGTAGAATTTTTTATTTATTAATGCATCTCATTTGATCACTAAGTTATATGTAAATTAAATTATTATTTATCTTATTACATACTATTAAACTAAAATCACATCATTCAATTATAAAATTTTAATTTAAAATAAAATAAAAACAATATTCTATTATTCCTTTATTATTAGATAAATAGATGTTTAAAAAATAGTAATAAAAAATTCACTTTCAAATAATTTAAAAATATCTTTAAAACATTCATATCTTTATATTTTTTTTCATTTAATTTAAAAAAAAAAATCTTTACCAACTACCTTCCATATCTTTCAAATCTATTTCTAAATCTACATTTTATTCAATTTCAAACTTTGAATTGAAAAAACAATAATATTCTTTTAATATATTTTTTATTTATAACTAGATTTTTAAAAAAATACTAATAGAAAGTTCACTCTTTAAATATTTTTAAAAAAATGAATCAATTTTCATATCTTTATAATTTTCTCATATTTTTTAATATCTTTATCAACCACTTTTTGTAAGTATTTACATCTATAGAACCATCTTTAATATAACTATATATGTAGATGCTACAAACAATGAAAAATGATCACTTTAAATCAAAATAAATAGATATGGCCTTCATATGACAACAACTAGAAACAAATGATACAAACAAAGAAAAATGGCCCCAAGATCAAAATAGTTTTTATAAGCAAATAAAATCTTTTATCTTCTATAAAATTAAATCCATATTCTATCCCACACAAAAAGCAGGGACTCTAGCTCCTCTAGAGCTCTTGTTCAATGTTAAATCTGTAACTTGTAATTGTACTGATATGATAATAGATCGATCTGATCTGTTCTTACATGACATAGAGTAATGCAAATATCTTTACATTATCCTCTTAGGGATATTGACATCTATCCTTAGGATTAGTTTGGATTTAACTAAACTCATTTTGTGTTAAGTTATTTTTAAACTTATTGTTTCTTGGAAAAGTTGCCGACTTCTAGGATTAGTTGAAGAATATTTTGGAAGGGACGTGTCCCTTGAAAGGACATGTCCCTAGGTCTCTTTATTTATAACGGGAATGGTTGAAGTCTAAGAGCACACAAATATACAAAATAGCTTGATCTTAAGTCAATATTGCCCATATACAATTTGCAGAAGAAAAGGTAGTTTTTTAGAATTATATTTCTAATTCAATTCAAGAAAATACTTTGAAGTTATTCAAAAAAAGACTCAAGGAGAGGAAGAAGGTCAAATCTAATCTTTGATTCAACCATAGAATTTGCAGAAACTTTACATGGTATCAGAGCTCTGGTGGTTGAACCTAGGCTCTGCAAAAATTCAATAATTATACTTTATCTCTAGCATCTATCTCCTATCTTCAATGGCATACACAATTAGACTCAAGGATAGGTTTGATGGGAAAGAACACTTTGAGGCCAAAAAATTAAGAATCATGATGATTCTTGAAGAAAATGATGTCAAACGATTTGTTGATAGAGCATCCAAACAACCTAGTATTGAACCTCATAAAACTATATGGAGTAAAGGAAATAGAAAAGCCATTCAGATCATATTAGATGGAGTAAAGAATGATATTGTACCTATGTTAACAAAACATCAGACAACATTTGATATGATGAAGGCATTACTAAATGCATATGAGGTCAACAATGCAACTAGAGTTCTTGCACTGAAAAGAAAACTAAATCAGATACAAATAAAGAATGGAGAATCAATGAATTCTTATTTCCGAAGGGTTGCTGACATTAGAGATTAATTGTCAAGTATAGGAACCATTATTAGTGACACAAAACTAACACTAATGGCTATAGATGGATTACCAAATTCTTGGGAAACTTTTGCACAAGTGCCAGAGATAAACTTCTTGACTTCAACAGACTTAAGGGGGATTGTCTTCAAGAAGAATCCAAAAAATTAAAGAAAGGAGGGAAACTGAAAATAGAAGATGAAAAACTTCATGTTCTTAATACAAACTCCTATAAGGGAAAGAAGAAGCATTTCAAGAAGAAAAATGGAAATCAAAAGAATGACAACCCAAGAAAGATCTATCCAAAATAAAGTGTTTTAGATGTGAAAAGTTTGGACACTAAAGATCAAATTGTCTTGAGAAATCTAAACAACAAGTGAGCTGTACAAATGATACTAGGAAAGAAGATAACTATGATCCCAAGAATTGTGTATTGTATTCGTCACTATCAAATGAAATATCAAGTAAAGCATGAGTAATTGATAGTGGATCTTCTAGACATATAACAGGATACAAAGAAGCACTAGAATATATCTGAAAAGGCCAATGGCGAAGTCACCATTGGTGATAATTCAACACATTCCGTCAAAGGAATTGGAAATTGCACCTTGAAACTAAAATTAGGAAATTCTCTTCTTCTCAAAGGTGTACTCTATGTACCAAGAATAAAAATAATTCTAATCTAAATTATAGCCCTTGAAGATGATGGGCATAATGTTGCATTCATGGACGATAAAGTAATAACCTAGGCAAATAACTCCTCAATTAAGAAAGTGAAGTTGTTTGGTCAGAGAAAAGGATATTTCCATGAATTAAATTCAGAATCTAGTCAACCTATTCAAGCCTTAATCATAAAGTTGCAGGCATAAATGGAATATGGCATAGAAGATTAGGGCATCTAAATTTCAAAACCTTATCAACTATGGAGAAGATGGTTACTGGTCTACCTAAACTAAATAAAGACCACTCAAGCATATGCAAAGTGTTGCTCTAGGTGAGAACACCAAAATTCCATTTCGTGATAGCACCAGAAAAACAAATAATAGTTTGGAATTAATTCATTCAGATTTATATAGACCTATATCTATTCCTTGGAGGATTCTGGTACTATATTTTGTTCATAGATGACTTCCCTAGGAAAACATGGATTCATTGCTTAAAATACAAAGAATCAAAAGAAATCTTAAAGAGATTTAAAGAATTCAAAACATTAACTGAAAACTTATTAGGTCATAAAATTAAAACTGATAATGGAGGAGAATACACTTCAGATTAGTTTAAAAGGTTTTGTAAAGAAATAGGAATTGAGAGGGAGTACATAGTTCCTTATAATCTAGAACAAAATGGGGTAGCAAAAAGAAAGAATAGAATAATTATAGAAGCTACTAGAGCTATGATCTTTGATCAAAATTTAGAATATTATCTTTGGGTAGAAGCCTCTTGTATTGTTGCCTCTTGTACTATTGTCTATAATCAAATCAGAAGCCCTCACTCTTACCTTAGAGATAAAACTCCTGAAGAAGTATTTACTAATGTTAAACCCAATATAAGTCATCTTAGGATTTTTGGATGCCCCATATATATCGATGTTCCAAAAGAAAAAAGAACTAAGTTATAACCCTTTGGGAGGAAAGGTATTTTTGTAGGGTATAATGAAAGACATACTTGGATAGAAAAGTATTGAACTTAGTAGGGATGTAATTTTTGAAGAAGATCTAGCATTCATAAGAGCCCCAAGTTCTGAAGAACCTTCTCCTTTACCTAGTTCTAAAAGAAATATCGAGTCTGAGTCTCAGAAGGAGAACATAGAACAAATTGAAGATGACATTCAAAATCTAAATCTTGGAGAAACTCAAAATCCAAAGAAAAGATCACTTTGTGCCATTAAAAATGTCGAGGAAGCACAAGACTATGTTGCACTGTCTGGACCAATTAGAGAAAGCAAAAGACCTAAAAAAATTTCTAGTTATACAACAAACATGAATGATTTGTCCAAAACAGAACCAACCAATCCTTCAGATGCTATTAAAGATACAACTTGGAAAGAAGCTATGATAGAAGAATACCTATCTATTATGAAGAATGATGTTTGAGAAATTGTTCCAAGACTTGAAGGAAAATTAGTTGTTTCTTCCAAGTGGAAATTTAAAATAAAGAATGCTACTGAGGGTAGCATTGAGAAATATAAAGCTAGATTTGTAGCTAGAGGATTCTCTCAGAAAGAAGGGATTGGTTAAGAAGAAACTTTTGCTCTTATTACCAGATATACCTCTGTAAGAGCAGTCCTAGCAATTACAACATCGAAGGGATGGAAAGTACATCAGATGGATGTAAAAACAACATTCCTAAATGGAAAGGTTACATAAGAAGTATATTTGGAGCAACTTGAAGGAATATAAATTCTTAAAAAAATCAACCAATTGAAAAATAAGGAATATCAAAGGATAATCTAATTATATTGCATCTATGTGAATATAATTTTAAATAGCTAACTAATTTGATTTACATCTTAATGAGAATTACATATTCATAAAAGCTATCTAGATCAATTGATTAAATATTGGTAGTATATATACAATTCATGAAATAGTACACTTGGTAGGATACATGTATAATAAATATTATTCTCCGAAAATTAGTCGTGAGCAAAACACTTAAACCAATGTTAAATATGTATGTCCATGAAAAAAATATTTGCCATAAATTTGAAAATTAATGTGCATAATTTAAGTGTCCTTGAAATATGCACACTTTGACCTTTGCTTTCGTGGTGTGTAATTTAGAGTATATTTCATTAAAATCATTGAATTGCAATAGAACAATTCCCAAGTGACCTTTTCGGATGGAAGCTTCACACTCTTGTTTAGGTCTTAATAGACAGGGATTGTGGATAAAGTAATAGTAATGAAGTATTAAGTCCACCTCTAGGCTCATTCATCTTGTGATGCTTAACAATTTTCTTTTGTAACTACTTGTGAATGAAAGTGTAATGATTGCTAAACTAGAACTGTAATAAATGACATAATTAAGTATCAAGTTGGTTTGCATTTACTAGCATGAGTCATTTTTTTTCTTTTTGGCTTTGAACGGTCAAGTTTTATATGTTTCATAAGTGAACTCATAGGAATGAAAATGTATATTACATGATTCACTTGGGATAGGAAGGCATGAATCTCAACGTGAATGAATGCTAGAAAAAACATGTAAACACGGTTGCAATGAAAGGCTAATGATGACCAATTTTAAGAATCCATTTCAAAGATGGATATGATAAAGGAAAAAGTAGATGGATAAAGTCATGCAATGATTTATAATTACCACAAGATTTTATTTGTATCAAGACGAATTGGACTTAAAATAATGGAACTATCCTAATTATTTGATGTGGTTTCCTTTTATAGATGTCTTATAGAAACTTAAGAAATAATGAAAGTATGTAAAAGGGGTATCTTTTGTCATATATGTAAAAATGAGAGGAAGAGAGTGGCCAATAATTAAGCCTACCATAAATGTTTGTGGGTATGAAAATTGATGTAGATATGGTATATAAATATATTTGAATAAATTAATAGTCACTGTACATTACGATAATGTTGTTTTGTTATGACAAGAATTATTGTTCATGAAAAGGGAATCATCGTATGAAAGAATCATGCACATGAAGGGAAGGGTTATAATATAATAGATAATATGTTATAAAATTCAATTAATTAACATCAAGTCATAAATTTGAAAATTGATTTCCAATGTCAAATAGTTTTTATGATCAATATCTATTGACACTTCATTGAACCATTTTTTAATCAATAAATGACTGGACCTTTATTTTGTTAATTCTAAATTGTGTTTACATTTTTTCCCATTCAAAGTGTGGGCACTAAAGGAAAAATAACGGAAAAGAAAATCCTTGATATTGCCTGGGACAATGGTGTCCTAATTCCCAATTATTTTACAATTCCCTTTTCTACAAGAATCTTGGGAAAGGCATCCCTTCCCTTAATAAATACAAATTCCTTAAACTATTTTTAAAAGGACTTTGAAAGGGCATATCCTCCCTTAAAACTCAACCTAATGTAAATCTTGTTTTTCTTACATCAATTGATATTACCGAAAATAATACATAAGCTTTATCAACCATCTTTTTACATCTATGATCCAAACTACCTTTTACCCACCTGAACATAACCCTTCAACCTTTCTACTAATTGAAATTATTAGTATAATGAGAATGTCTTCCTATCATATCTGATATAAACATTTATTTCCCAAGAAATGTTCTTATTCACAACATAAATAAGCATAAATTGCATTCCATGCCATATAAAAACAAAAAACTCTTGATTCTAAATAGATTTCTTAGTGAGAAGTCTAATGAATCAAATACTAAAAAGTTTTAGAAAACTTGGTTTGACTAAGGAAATCGACACCATAGATTAGCTAAAGGCCAAAAGACAAAAATAGACAAGAACTTTCCTAGCCTATATTATATATAAAGACAAAATACCACAAATCTATGAATAGCCTAAGAATGAAATAAATTTACAATCACACATGTAGAAATCATAAATCCATATTTCCTAGGCTAACTCTTGCAAAATTGATTTTTAAAGAATTGCTTATTAGAACAATATAAATCCACAGTGGGACTTGAGTAAATGTATAGGTCTAATGCTTTTTGTTTACCAATAGCTTCTAAATTGAGATGAAATATTCAAGAATTAAATAAAGAAACATTTAACAAAGTGTTGACAATTGGCTAATGAAGATAAGTAATTGTTGTCATTTATGGCAACACATGATGTATATGCTTACAAGAAACCTCAGAAATAAAGATACTTAGCTTTTGGTACACATAAAATTGTCCAAGTATGAATTTGGTTTATAATAGTGTATTGTTTTGTATGTAACTTGTTACTGACACCATATTATGACTAGCAAAGTTAGATGGAGATTGTATACATGTTGATGATGACATGTATAACCTCAGAAGTCAATATAGACTGTACGAAAAGAGATATTCATGTTTTACTAATGAAGCAGGACAATGCAATTAAAGGAAAGGAATTATTTTGTTTACAAAATAATTACTTGGCCAATTAGGGCTGACATCCTAGATGTTTACTCTTAAGTTGGAAAAGTGTATTACGGTCTTAGCTGACCTAGCAAAAATTTGTGTAAAGGCATGGTATCTATGCAAGGGGCATCTTGCAAATTAAAATGTAGAAGTTGTGATATTTTGTGTTGAGAAATTGTATGCAAACTTTTGTGAAAGTGATATATGCAAAGTTTTGTAAAGAAATTTTGTGATCAAAGATCATGCTGAAGATCAGAGATTAGTCAAGAAAGAAGTTATAGAACCTATCTTCCAAAATTCTAATTACTTGTTTGGGTAGTGATCTCTTCTTGTAATTGGAAGTGCATGCTTGGGCAGTGCACTCATCTTGCATCTATTGTACTACAACTCCTAACAGGGTTGGAATCTCCTTATAGGGATTTAGAGTCTCCTAACAAGGACTTTCTATATTGAATTTTCTCATTGACTCCTAATAGGGTCCATCCTCTAACAAGGAGCTTATATATCAATATATTATCTAGTGGGTATCATCCCCACTAGGGTTTTCCCTTGGCTAGAGTTTTCATAGTTAACAAATTAATGGTGTTCTGAGCTATCTTTGTGCACGGTTATTGTTACTATTCAACATTACTTTATTACTTTCTTATCTATGGTTCAAAGTAATAAATAATATCTAGATAGCGACTAAAGTTTGTAAATTACTGATTCACTCCCTGTCAATAATTCCTATTTCTAACAATTGGTATCAGAACACAGTTACTCAGAAGAGGCTTAACATCTTGAGTAAGATCACTATGGATATGGAATAGTCGATGAAGAACCTTGAAGAGGCACTTGAACAAATTGATCTCCTTATTGAAGAAATAGATAAGCTAAAGGATATATATGAGGACTCTAAAGTATATATTGGACAATTGAAGGACAAGATTGAACATCTCAAATCCAAACCTAAATCTACTAAATCTAAAACTAGTGATGAAGATTATTTGAAGCTGAAGAGATGGTATAAGATTTTGAATCAAGAATTAAAAATTACCAATTTGAAGTTGAATTTGAGGAGTTTTCCTAGCAAAGTTGAATATGATTTGAAGACAGAATATAGATCTTAGAGCAAGTCTGGCGAAGAAGACATCTGAATTTGAAACATTGAAAGAAGATCATGAAGAACTTCATAAGTACAATACTATTGTGATAGGTGAATTAACTTAGTGCAAGCAACAACTTGAGAAGCTTTATTCTAGTAGAGAAAAACTTGATGATTCTATGTCAATACAACAACCTACCTATGATAAGACTAGTCTTGGTTATCTATTTAACATGTTTGCAAAGAAACTTGAGATTAGATCAGATCCAAAAGAAAAAGAAAATTTTGATCATAAGATTGAATCCAGTGAATCTTCTGATAATCCTAAAGAAGTTGGACAAGACAAGGAAGTTTAGATTTCAGATGAACCAAAGCAAGTGGAATCTCCTAAAGAAACCGGTTATGAATTTAGATATAAGTGTTTTTCATGTGGTGAAATAGGTCTTATGAAAAGAGATTGTACGAATAAGTCATTTAATCATGTTAAGGATTTTTATTGTCATAATTGTCAAGGTATGGGTCATAAAGAAATTGATTGTAGGAAACCTAAATATGATAATGATAGAAGGAATAGTAGAATGTCTAGAAATACTAACCCTATAGATAGAAGAAGATCTAATGAAAGGACATCGAGAGAAAGAAGACCTTATGAAGAAAGAAGAAAGATTGTGTGTTATAAGTGTAACAACTTTGGACACATAGCTCAAAAGTGTCATGCACCTAATGATCAACATAATCGTAGAAGCCGAGCTCTAGTATGTCAATTATGCAATAACTTCAAAAATACAACAAAGTATTGTAGAATGGACATAAACTTTAGAGATAGAAGGAATAATGGAAGAAACTTTGGAAATAGAAGGAATGATGGAAGAAATGTCAAAAATGATAGAAGGAACCATGAAAGGAACTCCAGAATGAAGAAAGACAATGAGGAACAAAGAAATGTAGTCAGTGAACTTCGAGAAGAACTCAATGAGGCATTTGTAAAAGGATTAGACATCTCAAAAAAAAATCTAGAAGATGATGAGATAGGAAGATCGAAGTCAGTAATCGAATTTGATTCAACTAAGTTGAATTAAGCTTGTTCATAGCACCAAAATTTGTAACTTCACTCAGAGATCAAAGTATGGGTAGTGAAGTTGGGAAAAGGTGTATCGAGATAGATTTAGACTATACCTAAGCTGCTTAAAAATTGGAGCTTATCTAAACTAGTTGTGGAGGAATCAAGAGTCATTGTTACTATGGGGAAAGTTAATACTATAGTAGAAGATGAAAACTATGGTCTTACTTAGAATTTCATGCAGCAAAGTTTTTTGGAGCATTGTCATGATGGAAGGAACCTATAGTAAACCTCGGGTAGCATCTGATGATCAGATAGAAGATTGTGAGCATATATTTGATTTCAAATGTGATTGACAACTTTCTTGTGTTTGCAAAGTACAAATTAATACAAGTTGAAGTTGAATGAATAAACTGGAGTACAAACTTGATTACCACTTCATTGTGATTACATCCAAAGCATAGAGCACTCATAAGTGACTTGATAAGGCAATTTTTAAGTAAACCTTATTTTCAAAAAAAGTATTTTATCATTTATTCGCAAATTTTTTTTGGTAAATTTCATATTTGTTAGAACCATGGATATGTCTATAATTCATAATGTTGAGACTAAGGAGAAACTAGGATTGAAAGTTGTTTCCACGAAACTTGTAGAAGGAAACCCTAATTCAACATTATCCATTACTATGGACAATGTAGTTTATTTAGAAGATGTAGGAAGTTATCTTACCAGTAAGTTTGAATCTATTGGGAGTGAGAACATGAATAAAGATATGGAATATTAGTCTTTAATCATGCTATAACTATGAAGCCCATATTTGAACATTTGAGAGAACTAAACCTATTGAAATATCATTTCTACTGAGAATTGGACATAGATGAGTGGACATAGATCATATTAAGTAGAATTCATGATGGAAAAGTGTGGATGGAAGATAATGTAGTTGATATTTCAGAAAACCTTATACATGAGGTAACTGGTCTTAGTAAACAAGGTAGTGTACCTATAGGAGAGAAACTTGTTAAGAAGAAGGTTAAGAGTTACACCAAAGTAGTTTATAATGGGAAGGCCATGGTGATTAACAACATTAAATAGATTGATATAAAATTCCTGATTAGAATCATTGCCGACTCTATATGTGCAAGTTCTAAGATCGATGAATTGTCATATGGATTCATCTATGTAGTTTACAAGATATGTATTAAGAAGGAACAAGTTAATCTTAGTGAAATGCAACTCCTTGAGAACCTAGAGAAAATCAAGAGGACTAAGAATGGTGGTTTTAGATTCTAGTCATCGATCAGTAATTTATTCTTTCATGTGCTTAAGAGATTTCCATATTTGTCAGTCACAAAGATGATGAGCAGTGATAGATGTACAATGTAGAAAATCACAAATGTATGTGGAAGACATCCAACAGATAAAATCTTGGGAAGTGGGAATCTGATAATGAAAACATTTCAAAATGAAATGAGACAAAGATTTAGAATTTCACCTGCAATTGTGGATAGATTTAAAGAAGATATGTGTTGTGGTTGATATAGATTTTACCTATATTCAAGCAGTAGAACCTTGAGAAATATTCTTGATCCCTTAGGTTATGAGATAAGTGATGATACAACAGTTGGATACATTGATTTATTATTGAACTCTGAGAAGGACCAAGCTGAGTACAAGTTTGGAATCTATTATGAGATTACCCAATCAGCTCATCAAGAATCTTTGGAAAAAATATCTCACAAGAAGATAGAGACAATAATGAAGAAAGCTTTATTAGAGGCCAATATGACTAAGAGTGAGCCACAGGCAGTTATGTAGACTATGAAATAAGGTATATTTAACGTGCAACCTTTGTTAGCATCTATTGCAGAGACATCTTTAGAACATGTAGTATTAGATGTACAACTAAGTGAACCAAAGAGGAAATCAGAGAGATTATTGGAAGCTATGACTACCAAGACAAAAAGGGTCAAACAACAAGACACTGGACCAAGAAAGAGACAAAAGACATTGTTGACAATTGTTGAGTCTAGTGAAGAAGTAGAAGAACAAGAAGCTAAATTGATAAAGAAGGTAACTACTAAAAAATCAGCAAGAAAAAATTGACAACCCTAGAAGCCAAAGATAGAAAAGATAAATTTAACCATTTCTAATGAAGGAAATTTTGTGCAGATGAATTTTTTTTATGAATTATATAATAATTTTGAGAAATACCAGATTGATATCTCTGCTATGAGATACATGATAGCCAATAATAAAAACTCAAGGATATTGAAGGCATGCTAAATCAGAAAGTCTATGATAGACTCATTGAAAAGATGGCACCATCTTGAGAAGAGGACATAAAACTTCATAAGTCTATGTTAAGGACTATATGCAAGACTAATGATGAAGAAGAAATCAAGAGATTGTTGAACAATCTAGCACCTTACTTGAGAAATTAAATAAGACCATTTCTATTTATGGTGGGTGAGAAAGATAAGATAAGAAGTGAAACTATGACAACTATAAGTCACATGTTGATAGAGTCCAAGGAAACATCTTCACCAACACCCAGAACCTCAGAAGTGTCAGTAATTGGTGATACAATGCAGATAGATCAGACCAATGTTACCATTAACATTGATGATACTAACCCTTTTGAGATTTTGGAATAGAATGAACCTAATACCAAGGATATCGAAGATCAATTGAATCAAATTGAAGAAGAGAAGAAGTTATTAGAGGAAGAAAAGAGGGAAATAGAAGAGACAAAGAAAAAATTGCTTGAAGATGAGATGAAAAGAAAAGTAGAGGAAGAAAAGAAAAGATTAGTTGAAGAAGAAATGAAAAGGAAAATAAAGGAAGATAAGAAGAAGAGATTAGAGGAGGAAGAAAAGAGAGAAAAAGAAAGAAAATAAAGAGAAGAAAAAGAGAAAGAAGAGAGAAGAGTAACAAAGGTAGCTGAAAAGAGGCAAAGGGAAGATGACACTAAACCTTCTAGTTCATATACTCTACTTTCACTTGCTAGCCTAACAACTGATGATGATGATAAAATTGAATTGATCTCATCTTTGTCAAAAATTATTGAAAAGAACAAGATAGTGAAAAGCCTGCATAGAACCTTGATGGAGGTTACTGACATACTACATAGTACTTTGGCAGTCCAACATACAGAGGTAGATTATGAACAAAGGACACAAGCAGTGCTAAAATCTTTTGATGAGGAATTTACAGATTTGTTGAATGTTGCATAATCTAAGGCATAAATTTCACATGATGCTAACTTGTTTAGCACCATTTGTCAGAACATCAAGAACGATTTGATAAGTCTTCATACTTGTATCAATGAACTTTGCAAATGTCAACATGATGGAAAGATATTGTACATTAAGTATACCCTATCTTATAAGTTGACCAAGGATATTGATAGTCATATTGGAGGTAAGTTGAGTGAGCTAGAGGCTCTATCTAGCTAGATACAACATCCTTCTAGTAAAATTTATGATTTTGAAGGACAAGTGGCTAGTATTCATAATGATATCAGGAAACTAGAACTTTGGAAAGAACAAACTTTGAGGAGATTTTTTGGATTTCAGAGAGTCTATTTCTCTAAAATATCTATTGTAGAGAAATAGTTGGAGGATGTGTCAAAGCCAAGGACACTTATTCTAACTTTTTATATTAAGATCTTAATGCAATTAAGATTGCATCATATACCCTATGTGCAATTCTCACCTTTGTTGAATCAACCAAGGATACATGGACTAAAGGTATGAAAAATCTTAAGGCAAGTTTTGATGATTGCATGAAGATACTATCAGCTTAAGACAACTGTTTACATAGTTTTTGATAGTTTTTGACAGTTTTTGACCTTTGTCATTAATGTCAACGGGGGAGAAGTACATAAGTAAATTGTAAATAAGGTAAAAGGGAGAAGATAAAATTGTAAGGTATATTGCATGGGGGAGCATATGTAAGATGGACAAGCTATAACAGATGATTAATGTAATGTTATTGTTTTTTGACAATTTTTTGACACTTAGCCAATTTTCCCTATTTTGTTTCCATTAATGCCAAAGGGGGAGATTGTTGACAATTGGAAAATGAAGATATGTAATTTTTGTCATTTGTGGTAACACATGATGTACATGCTTATAAGAAACCTCAGAAATAAAGATACTTAGCTTTTGGTATACATAAAATTGTCTAAGTACAAATTTGGTTTACAACAGTGTATTGTTTTGTATGTAACTTGTTACTGACATCATATTATGACTAGAAAAGCTAGATGAAGATTGCATACATGTTGATGATGAAAAGTATAAACTTTGAAGTTATTATGAACTGTATGAAAAGAGATATTCGTGTTTTAGCAATGAAAAAAAAACATAATTAAAGTAAATGAATTATTTTGTTTACAAAATAATTACTTGACCAATTAGGGCCGACATCCTAGATGTTTACTCTTAATTGGAAAAGTGTATTATGGTATTAGTTGACCTAGCAAAAATTTGTGTAAAGGTATGGTATTTATGCAAGGGACATCTTGCAAATTGAGCTATAGAAGTTGTGATATTTTTTGTTGAGCAATTGTATGCGAACATTTGTGAAAGTGATATATTCAAATTTTGTAAAGCTATTTTCTGATCTGAAATCATGTTGAAGATCAGTTAAGAAATAAGTTACATAACCTATATTCCAAAAGTCTAATTACTTGTTTGGGTAGTGAGCTCTTCTTGTAATTGGAAGTGCGTGTTTGGGTAGTGGCCTCAGATTGCATCTGTTGTATTACAACTCCTAACAAGGATTCAAAGTCTCCTAACAGGGACTCTACTAATTTTTCTCATTGATTCCTAATAGGGTCCATTTTCTAACAAGGAATTTATATATCAATATATTATCTAGTGGGTATCATCCCCACCGGGGTTTTCGCTTGGCCAGGGTTTCCCTAGTTAACAAAATATGGTGTTATGAGTTATCTTTGTGCATAGTTATTGTTAATGTCTAGCATTACTTTATTACTTTGTTACGTATGGTTCAAAGTAATAAATAATATCCAGTTGGCGACTAAAGTTTGTAAATTATTGATTCACAACTATAAATAATATCTAGTTGGCGACACAAGTTAATAACATTTTCGTTCTAAAATCCCCTAAAACTATACATGCCCCAAGGAATCCCATAATGTCCACATTCCAGTGGTATGTAAAATTGTAATCGAAGTGGGGCTCGCTTGTAACAAATTCTACAACCCTCCTATCTTGATCATATAGTGGCTTTAACATACAGTTCCACAATTGTTGATGTATTTTCTCCTAAAAGCCCATTTGTCTTGGTTGAGACACATCAAAAGCTACAAATGTTTGTATCCATTACTAAGTACAAAATGAAGCAATACTTAGAAAAGATATACCTAGTACTAAAAAGCCTTTGTCAATTTTTCTCAAAGACTTCTTAGTTAAGTCACGAAGAGAGACAGGAATGAATAATGGAGCATAAAAAAAACTTTGGAAGATTTTCAATAATGAGATGTCAAGCTAAATTGCTAGTTTAGAAAAAGATTATTGATATTTAGTAAACCTTGTGCATACTGAAAGGGTAAAAGCAATTAGTTATAGTGTCACACAAACTATAACATATGTTTTATTTTCTTATAGTTTTATAATGTGAGAGTACATCATTTAAAATATTTCCATTCACCCCTTTGTTTTCTTTATGTATCCACTACATATTTGTTTCTCTATACATGTGTAATACTTTATAATTTTGAAAGAATTTTAACAAATCTAAAACAAGATCTAGCCTAGAGTTAAGCTTCCAATTTGGTGTTCATCCTTTTCTTATGACATTCACAATAATTTGTGAATCTCCTTTCATTTACAAGTTCTGAATACCAATAGTTGTACACAAAAGCATACATGAAAGACACAAATTTTGTATGTGGAAAACCTCTATTAGAGGATGAAAACTATAGTTGGAGTAATATACCCACTAGACCTTATAATGCATGTAAAGGGTTTACCTATTAAAGGATACAAAAAATTCTTTTAGGAACACATTTTTTTTAAGTTTATAATTTTGAAAGAATTTTAACAAATCTAAAAGAAGATCTAGCCTAGAGTTAAGCTTCCAATTTGGTGTTCATCCTTTTCTTATGACATTCACAATAATTTTTGAATCTCCTTTCATTTACAAGTTCTAAATACCAATAGTTGTACACAAAAGCATACATGAAAGACACAAATTTTGTATTTTGAAAACCTCTATTAGAGGATGAAAACTATAGTTGGAGTAATATACCCACTAGACCTTATAATGCATGTAAAGGGTTTCCCTATTAAAGGATACAAAAAATTCTTTTAGGAACACATTTTGTTTAAGTTTATAACCTATTAGGATTAAGAAAAGTATGTAGTGACTCGGTTAAAGGATTTAGAAATATCTTTCTAAGAGACATCTTGTAAGAGGGTTTACAAAAGCTTTCTATTGAAGCTTGTCCTATCAAGAGCTCACAAATAGATCACTTATTTATCCCTATGTTTGAGTGGTCTAGGTCATGCTAAGAGTGTTTAGCCATTCGAGTATGTGGTATGGGGTCATGTTAAGTGCCTTGAATGGGTCTTTACATGGATCTAGCTATTTTCCCCATGTTTTTCTTCTCTTTATCTATTTCTAACCTATTTCTAATAAACTACTCTATAAAATTGAGGACTTTGGTCTCTGGGTCAAGAATGACCTTCTAGGTCAAGGTTGACCTTGACCCCAACTTAGGTCATGGGTGGCCTTGACCTTGGCCTAGGGAAGGGTCGAATCATCCTTAACCCTAGGTCCCATTTTCAATTTTTGAGAGTTTTAGGATCTTAGGCTTCAGAAAGTTTGTTTTCTCGCTTTCGAGTCAGTTGTGTTAGGTTTTAGAATGGTAGACTCTTAAATTACATTTAATCTAGGTCTATTCATAGCGGTTAAGGTTAAATGGGATTTAATGCTCCTATGTTGACCTTCTCTAGGAGTTAGTGCCCTAGATCACTATACAAGGAAGCCTTCTTCCCTCATTTTGATATCAAGGATCTATCACACACGAATGATTATTATCAATGAGAAACTACCTACCTTTTCAAGATCAAGCAAGCATTCTATCACTCTAGCATTCAATTTTTCCATTGAAGATCAATGATTGAAGCATTCAAGCCTTTGAATGGATTTGGTTCAAGCATCAAAATTCATCATTCAAAACCCTAGATCTAGCCATCATGGTGGTGTGATCTTCCTCCAAGATCCTTTGTTCATCTTGATGATCTATTCATACTTCTTTCAAGGTGGATTCTAAACATAGAAATGTGGAGGTTTTGATTTACATTTGCTAATGTTATATTCAAGCTTCATATCAATATACTTGTTTATATTTCAAATACAATTGCATATCTATTGAGTATCATAGCTTCATTATTTGATTTACTTCTACTACTTGCTAGCATTCTCTATTTCAATTTCATTATTAAGGTTGATTCTACACTAGGGTTTGACTGAGGCAAACCCCTCATCCAAACAATTAAACCATTTTTCTTGCAGATATAGGTGTGGAACTATGTATTGGAGAGCAGATTCGGATACCATCTTCATTGAACTTGTGAGATCCGTAAACATAAATTTTGTCAAAACAATGCAGGTCAAGGTCAAATTTTTGGGGTACAATTGTGTCTTAGGGTAAGATTATGGCCTACCAACAAGGTGAAGATTAACCTCGCTTCAAGAAGACAAAATATTTCTACATTTTTTCTATCTTGATATTTCCAATCTGGAACGAGTTGCATATTTTCTAGAAACTACATACATACATCAGAAATTAGTATTTTGTAGATTCAAGGTTAGTATTTGTCTTTTATCTATTTCAAAATTTAAACACATACTCCCCCACAATAGAAAGATCATGGGTATGTGCAGAATCATGGTGCACCAAAAAATGACAATGTGAAAAAAGTGGAGTTTGAAAACATCTAAAAGCATTTCAAAATCTGCTCTAGCTTTTTTCCACCCATCCTAATACCAAGGCTAAAAAGTTTGGGTCAAAACTTTTTGGGTATCCGATGTATAATTGGGTATCCAATTTCATATCATATACCCAATATTATATTAGGTATCCAATATGAAATTGGATACTCGAAACCTACAATATAGATTTATAAAAAAATCCTGAGAGCTATTTTCCATTGCATTTTTCTGATCGGTAAATGATCGAAGCCATGCGTTATATTGAATAAATTAAAATTGAATTTAAAAAATTCTCCATTTGAATGGGCACTAGTAGGAAAGAACAGAGCAAGAAAACCTCTAGTCTTGCCCAAGACCGAAGTCCTATATTATACAATTTAAAAGGGCATACCCCAATTTATATGAAACTTCATACAAAATTTGATGAAGCAATTAATAACAAATAGACTTCCTTTGAAAAGGGAACCTAAATCTAGAGAGAGGCAAGTCCCTAAACAAAATTCAGCAAGGATCCTACCATGAAGAATTGATCCACCAACCATCTGCATGACATAATACAAGTATCTTCTAATATGGGATTAGTAACAAATCAATGCAATCATAAAATATGACAGGAGTAAAAAGACCAATCAACATACTGAGAGACTCTTCATAAAATAAGAATCCTAGGTTGTACCAATGGAATTAATCAGAAGAGTTTTATAATATGCTTTATGTGAATCTTTATCTAGAATCTCAACCCATTACCTATTCAGTTTACAGTTTATACTTAGAGTGGATTAGATTTTTTAGGGTGCTTATCTAGTTCAAATGAATAGATTAATCAAGATTATATTCACTAAATTCAATAATTTTAGATGTTCATTGATTCTACTTATTCTTATCATATACTTATGAGTTTAAGAGAAGCCTGAATTAGTAGCCAACTTGAATTCATTCTTATTTCCTAACTAAGATTGTAAAATAATCAATAGCAAGGAAAAACACCTTGCTTTGCTTAAAGCTCTAATCTTAGTATTCTACTTAATAATTCAGTTTTTCTAAATACATAAAGTCTTCTCCCTCCACTCCTTTATTTTCCAATTTATCAGCTTCTAAATTCCCTTCATGATAAATATGTTGTATTCTAATCTCCTCAAATTGGTCTATAAGATTAAGTACACTTTCCAGTTTAGAATTTAATATCCAATTTTGTGTTTTTCACTTTCTAATTGCATTTAGGATAATTTGTGAATAACCTTCAATAGTAAACTTTTTAATATTTTTTTGATGCCTAGTTTAAATCCTTCTTTTAATGCTTCCAATTTTGCCATATTATTAATTACATTACCTAATGGTTTAGCTCATTTTAATATCCAAACTCCATTTTCTGATCTAACTATATAGCCCAATCCTGCTTTCCCAAGATTCCCTCTAGAAGCTCCATCAAAGTTTAATTTCTTCCATCCTATTGAAGGTGCAACCCATTTATATTCTTTCCTTGCTATAATATCCTTTTTAGGATAAACTAAGGGAGGATTAATCAAATGTAGCCATTTTTTCCTCATATTCTCATCCTATGTTGAGAATGTACCTTCTGCTTTGGGTGTGTTCCTAAGATGGCAATTCATAACTTCTGTGACGGTTGCCTCAATTTTATTGAAAAAGGTTATCTTACTAAGTTATAAATTTTGAAATATACGTCTATTTATTTCCTTCTAGATTTCCCACATAATGATTATAGTTGTAATAGTCCATAATTTCTCATAGACACTAATCCTATTCTTAATTGGCCAACCCCTAAGAAATCCTTGACATCCTAAGGTACAGGGGATGTCCAATTCAATTTATTCTTAACCCAATACCAAAAATCTAGTGCGAAGGGGCACTTAACAAAATATGCTCCATATTTTTAGAGTTTTGGTGGCTTCCTTGTAGCATAGAATTGAATTTTTCTTACTCTATTAAAAAATGCTTTTTGAGTTTTATTGTTTTGCTCCATTTAGGTATCAGATTTTTGAATGACTATCGGATAGAGGTAAGTTTTTTTTGTACTTTTTTAATGATTTGAATGAATTTTATTATAAATTAGTTATTTTAAATAGATTTTGTTAAAAATTAGGTTTTTCTAATAGAAGTTGTTTAAATTTTGGTTGTTTTTAATAGAAATTATGTTTTGCAAATTAATAGGTATGGCTGACCCAAATGACGATATTGAGCCAGGATCAAATGTTCCTCGTAACTCTCCATCAAATGATCCAGTAACCCCTCAAAAATATCCAACAAAAAATCCCCTACCCTCTCGAAACCCTCCTCGAATTAAAGATTTGATAATTGAAAATCTCACCAAACTAAGGGTTTTGCAAACCACATATAACAATATACCCACATTGGCTCCCATATTATCCATGTTAAACACCATAGTGGATAATATTGAAACACTTACCAATGAACACAATGCTAGTCTTCATTGGTGTGAGGAAATGCATGCCATGTTTGATGATGGGTTGGACTATGATGAGGTTGCAACCCTAAATATAACTAAAAATGATATAGTTAACCTTTTTGCAAACCCAAAAACCAATAAAAAATTAGAATACACAAAGCCTAAATTACCAATTAAATGGTGCACAAATGAAGCTATGTGTGTGAACTTTTTGGATCATTGGTGGATGGTTTTTGACATGCCTCCACACAAAAATTTAGAGGTGTCATTCTATTTCATCAAAAAATTGTATGTTAAATTTATGTTGCACCTCAAGGTGAACTATTGGAGCATGAGGCCCAACATGGGTGTAGGAGGAGTAGCTCCTTAGAATAGACCTAGTGCAACATCCTGATATCATTGTAGAGGCTAGCTCTTAGACTATTAGATCCACCCATAGATTGAGTAGCCTATTGATAACCTAGGCTAGGTTAGTGTTGCATCCCTATATTGATGATGTTGACACGAGTTCATCATTGATGAGCTCATCACATGTTTGTGTGCACCATACTTGAATAACATGAAAGAATATTTGTTTGAGTCCCATAGGTGATCTTTCTAAGTATTAGTTTGTATTTGAGGAGGATACACTAGATGTGCATATAGAGGCTACACACCCTGATGTGAGAGAGGAGGGAAATGCATAGGTATGGAATCTTTCTATGTCGGTACGTGTATACATTTTTTGTTATGACATATGCGATTTAAAGTTAATCTTTATAATAGAGTAATTTGAACCGATACTGACTTATACATGTATGTGATCTTGATTCATGTTTAGTTGATGACTAAAGAGGAGCTTAGACAGGTTGATAATGTAATGCTCTCAACTATTTCATTTTTCCTTGAGACATCTATGGTATATTATGTTGTATTCTCATTATTTTCTATTTGATATTGGAGCATATATGATTTCTAATCTTTCTTTCTCTTTTAGGTATCACCTATCAGTGGAGGGCATAACCCATTCAAAAGGGAAAGGTAATTAGGTGCTTTTAAAGTGATTAAATATCAATGCATTCTTCTAAAATGTTTGTGGTAATGAAATTTAATTACATTGTTTATTGTATAGGGTGTGGCTACTGGTGACGAGTCTAAACAGATTTGACATCGCAGACCTTCTGGTGTTTGCATTCATAGCAAGAGCCCCATTTTATGTATAAGTATCATTTATTTGTTATTTTCCTTATTTTGATAAATAAATTCAAAACTAATTTCTGTGATATTAACTAGTATTTTGTATCTCATAGGAAACACCTAGTGCACATGAGGTTGGACACCAATTTTTTAAATCTTTGATGATACAACCAGTATATCCAGAGGAGTCAACAGAGGTAAGTTGTAGTTTGAATTCTTGATTATATGTTATAAATTTAGTATGCTTTGAGTTATAATATTATAATTTAAGTTGTAGATTCATCTAACAATTGTACTTGAACATATATAGGTCACAATAAACAAGGTTCAAGCATTTATGAGGATGTATGAGAGGACTCCTGACTAGCACAAGAGGTTGACGAGAGAGGTATTTATGATGAAAATTTAATATTATAGATATTCATTAAGAAAAGGATCATCATGCATTTGAGTAATTCAATGTTAGATATATGGAATCATATAAATTTAGTAGTCTAACTTTGAGTTTTCCATTTTTGTTTATGTAGGAGGCATGTGATTCACCTAGTGCTATGAAGAGGCTGCATTTTGATCATCCACTAGTAGCATAGGATAATATAGTTGTCATAGGATGCGTCATGAGACATTTTGAGATGTAATATGCCACATTTTATACACAAACATTGATATTATACACATTCCAATGGCATGCTCAACCACATTTTGTATATGGATCTATGTATTTTGATATATATTTGCGTACTTTGTTTATGGATACATGAGATTTGATATATATTTGTGTAATTTATATATGGATACATGTATTTTGATATATAATTTTGTCATTTATATATACAAGGGTATACATATTAATTTAGTATAGTACTATTTAATTTATCGTGGTTCATGTGTATTGTTCATGTTTATGGAATATCATTCATTTTAATCATGTTTGTTATATTTGATTCAAATGCAGTAAGTTGTGAATAACATTTTACAACCTTTATTATCAAAATTTGATGAAATTTTTAATTTGAAATGATATCATATATATTTAATTTGAAATGTTCTTTGCAATTCCTTAAGATGGCACTATGGTTCACTTGTCAAAACACACTTAGAGCACCTTGGATACTCTTTGGTATGGGGTGGCTATGAATGATGGAGGTTCTCTACAGCTAGAAGAAGAGTGTCACTAGGGTTCACCCACCCATCAAGAGCTAATGACACTGATGATTCAATGCCAAGATCAATGGTTTCAAATTTATGTAGTGATGCACCTATGAACTGAGGCACACTGCAAGTTTTCGCATCAAGCAAGATTGCTGTGCAAAATCCAAATGGAATGTGATCTCTTGAAAATGAGATAGGTTATATTGTAGGCCTCAAAATAACCATCCTGTATAATTTGATGTTTCATTGAAAACCCTCATGAGCTTTGAGTTATGACCCTCAGAAGATCGACCTTGAAATACACTTAGAGCACCTTGTAGACTCTTTGGTATGGGGTGGCCGTGAATGATGGACGATCTCCATGGCCAGAAGAAGAGTGTCGCTAGGGTTCATCACCCATTTAGAGATAATGACAGTGGTGATTCGATGCCAAGATCAATAGTTTCAAAGTTACGTAGTGATGCACTTATGAACTGAGGCACATTGTGAGTTTTGGCATCGAGCGAGATTGTTGTGCCAAATCCAAATAGAATGTGATCTCTCAAAAATGAGATAGGTTATTTTAGATCTTGACATGAATTTCTTGTATCATTTAACATTTCATTGATAGCCCTCACAAGATCTGAGTTATGACCCTTGAAAGATTGGCCTTGAAACACACTTTGAGTACCTTCGAGACTCTATGGTATGTGGTGGCCGTGAATGTGTTAGCCACATTTATAGTCGCCAATTCACTTTCGGTTTTAATTTTTCTCTCAAGCGCGTCCACTTTCCTTGTCACATGAGAAGCTTAACACCCTTGGAGTGCCCAGCCAAAGCCTTAAACCCACGCGGTCAGCCCTTTTTCCCCCATTCTGAACCACTTTGAACCACTTTGAACAATAGTTCAAAGTAGTTCAAAGCGGTTCGATGCAATTTTTATTACTAACGCTTTCTTTGCGTAGGTAATGTATCTCACTCAGTGGTTTGTTCTTCTGAAGCACTTTGAACCACTTTGAACTGTGGTTCAAAGTAGTCCAAAGTAGTTCAAGACTTACATAATGATCACTTTCAAGCGTGGAAAGACAGTGCGCCGCCTTTCACTCCTGATCCTATCAGATGAGCATGGTCTAAAGGACAGTCCTATTTCCAAGGAAGATAATCATTGTAAATCGTGCTGAAGATCTTCAAGCCGTCAAAAGGACTCAATTTGATTAATGTTGAAGTTTTCGAAAAAGGAAAGAATTTAATGCAGAGTTCATGCAAAGGGTTTTCAAGCATGCAAACGCTGGCGGAGGTGAAGTCGAAGTAGTGGGTAATTATTATCCCGTACCCTCGCATGAAGTTACTACTTTCCTTTAAAACTCATGTAATTACCTCCAAAGTCTATTATCACGCGAGAAGCTGGTATAGACGGGGAGCTGTTAAGGAAATAGGAGAGATTTTCTAGGTTTTCGGTGAAGAACAGGTGAGAATTTGACAATCCTGTTTGCTTTGCAACTATATTCATTTCCAGATTTGTCTATTTAGTCTCTGCATTGTTTTTAGATTATCATGAGGATGGTCTTGCATTTCCTGGGTAACACTTCTGGTTTGGAATGCAAGAGACCAGTTATATGTGACACTGATCTATGAGGGGTAAAGATAGAAAGCCTGCAGACCAAGTTTTTAGAATATTCTAATGAAAATAATGGGTGCATGGAAGTGTTAACCAGTGGGTTAATAGAGGCCACAACGTTCCCCCCATCGTTTGTAAGCCCTGAACTTTTGCAGTTGTGTATAGATCACTATGATGTGAGGAGAAAAAGTATTCTAAGCAAAGATGGTACCCCTGTTCTTTCCATTTCAAGAGAAATTGTTGCCTCAGTCTTGCGTCTAACGACTAATACTTTTGCAGTGTTTTCACCTACCCAAGCCTTGGTTGAACACCGGGCGAATCCTAGTACATTTCGAAATATCTTAGCCAGGAAATGGATCGAAGTCAATTATGGGGGTGGGTCTAGGCTGCCGAAAGTCATTAAAAAAGATCACATGCAACCTCACATTTGTGACTTGGTCGTAATGTTGCATCGTGTGAAGGGTTCAACAGATGTTTCTCTCTTTGAGGAATGGATGTTTAGATATATAGAAATTGTTTTGAAGGGTGAGCAATGGATGGAATGGGAAAAAATCATTGCTACCTCTCTGAGGACGCAATTGAGGCATGCCAAAGAGTTTCGTGAAGATTTCTACATGGCCTCCTATCTGACATATTGTATTGCATGTACTTGCGACCTCACCCCTTTGCCTCATGGTACTTGGAATGAAGAAATGTGTGTGTTTTAGTATTGCCCTCTATTGCAAAGAGATAATGTCTTAGAATATTTCTGCAAGGTTCATGATGTGCTTCTGGATAATGTCCATATGTCTTTGAAAAAGATGAAAATGCCAAGGCTCTCCACAGAAGCTCAAAAGTTAGTACTGCAATATGGGAGCTTCTATATACAGTTTCCCAGGTTCACATACTTAAGAGTTGGAGGTTTTGAAGAAGAACCTGTGAAGTTACCTAGGTACACCCTGGATTGTTTCATTTTGGCCGAATTGTGCAGACAACTCTTTTCTGTTGTGAAAGACAATCTGCCAAAACAGAATTGGAGGTTACTTTTTCCCATCGAATTGGGTTCATTTGTCTATAGCAACATGGGTAATGCTTCCATCATTGGGAGAAATTTACTAGGGTTCAATTTTGGCTTCTATCGTGGAAGGAGGGATTTTGATAGTAAAGGCTACGCAACTGAGACTCTTGGCCTAGAAATGCGTCCTCCGACTGTTTCATATTTAGAAGATATTTGGGAAGATTGCAGAAATGAAGAAGAAGTGTTGCAGAGAGATCATACCAGGCTGACCCTTCAACAAATTAAAGCTTTCAAATTGAAGTTCAATGTAGAAGGGATAATGGACGATGGCCTTAATCTGATTGAACCTGGCTGGAAAAAGTCAGACGAAGCAAGGTTCTTGGTAGTAGACTAGTTCAAAGAAGAGGAAGATGACATTAATAGAAAAATCAGATTCATCCTTACCTATACAGATGATTGGTTGCAGCGGAGAGCTCACAGGAGTATCAGAGAGCCTCCTATTGAAGTAACTTCTTCTCTTGAATTTTTTCAGTCTGACGTTTCCTCTCCCCCTGTTGCAAGTGACACAGTCATTCAAACAAAGAAGAAAAAATCTCATCTCCAGCCACAAACAACGACCCCTAGGACAAGATCTCGCTCCAAATTTGAAACTCTAGAATAGGTCGAGGATTGAAAGATCGAAATGGCATCTCAAAGCCTAGACTCGGGTGAAGGATTAGAGCCATCTGATAGTGGAGATGGAGATGCCTAATTTAAAGATGCCCCCAAGACGGACCAAATCAGATTCTTGACTCCGATCAGGGATACACAATTGAGGCCAGCAAGCCCTACCATTCCCTCCTGGCTCTCAAATTCAATCAACAAGAAAAGAAGCCTACAACCTGTGATTATGCCAATTAAGGACATTGTCACAAGATATGCGTCGAAAGGTTCAAAGGCCAAGAAAATGAAAATAGATGCCCAGTTGATAAAGGACCCCCAAACTGGGAAGATAACTGCGAAGGTGGCCACTTATACACAGAAGCAAGATTTCGCAAAAATTGATGAGGAAGGACTGAAGGTCACTTCCATTGACCTAGGGACTATAAACAGGAGCACTGGCAACAAATTTTTCAAGTTTTCTACCGATCATATGCTCACACAATCAGAAAAGGACAGTAAAGAAAAGAAGGAGCTGAAAGCTATGGTGACTTCCATGGCCGAGTACATCGATTCCTTGGTAAATCTTGGAGTTGCGCCAATCATCCAGTTGCCACAACCCTTCGACCCCAACTCTGCAGAAAGCCAGTTGCTGACAAGACAGGTGCAAAGGGGGAAGCTCTTGATGGAGGCCATGGGAGTCTGGGTAAACAACATAATTCAGGAAGGTAACAAATTTATTTCAGAATTTACAAATGTCTACGCAGAAGGAGAAGCACTGTCAGGGGAAATTCAAACGTTAGTACCCGTGTGGGAAACAGAGTTATCATGATGCCAAGCCCTGGTTTCCCAGGTGATAGAGATAGAAAGCTTTAGTGTCCTTAAGTTCTTGGGTGAAAACCCTATGAAAACTGTAGACCAGCGCATGCTATTCGTCCTGAAGAATAACATGAATTGGAAGGAAACGGTCTACAGGGAAGCAATTAAAGAAATCCAAAGAATTGAAAGCAAGATTACTAACGTGCACGAGGAACTTATTAAGGACTTGAAGATGGTAAACCCAACGGGCATCCTGTAGTTCGATGAGAGAAACATGGATGCAGAGGTGCTAATCAAGAACTTCACCGAAGTGGCAGAGTAGATTAGGGATGGCGAACACCCCAAGGCCAAAGATTTCTCTACGTTGGCAAGTGTTGAGGCCATGCTGCGCTTTGACCGGAACCTGATGCCACGAAAGAGCTTGAAGATGAAAGAATACAGGTGGCAGAAAGATGCATGTTGGGCCTGGCTTTTAAGCCTGAAAAACCCCCACCCTGTTGCAACTCAAGAATTGGTGACCACGTTTCGTAGCTGGAAATTAGTGCGGCAGACGATCGGAGAAGAAGAGGAGGAAACAAGTGAAGGTGTGAGAGTTTAAAGGAATAGCTAGGCATCTTTCTTTTCAGTTTTTATAACTGTTTCTTGTTTTTAACCGAAAGAGCTGGGCTTTAATGGAGTCTCTTTTCGGATTTCAAACTATAAATGTTGGGGCATTAAACTTTTTTTGTTTTGTTTCAAGTAATAGTAGCTTTAGCAATAGATAGTTAAGTTCCTTTTAGTAAGCAAACAATGTTTAAAAAAAAAAAAAAAAACAGCAAGCTGAGATTATATATGCATCTTTGAGCTTTCAGAAGACTTTGAGCATGAAAGTTATGGTATTCATATATTAAAGATTTGGGGTTTACGCTTTGAGACTTTGTGTTCAAAGCATTATGTTATCATTACTTTGTGAGTGAAAACTGTGAATCTCAAATTCTTAGCTGCTATTCTTTCTATGTAAGTTGATTGAGAATTAGTTTAGTTTCAGTATCATTTTTGCTTGAAAGGTTGCATGTAATGAAGCAAAATCATGCTTTGAAATGAACTTTATTTACATGTTAGTTTTCAATTTCATTATTGTTTTGTGATTGATGTTGTTAATCACCTCATTGCCAAAGAGCAACCGAGAGACCCTTAAGAATTTTCTAGTAAAAATGTGAAAATAATTTTAATTCATTGTAAATCCAAAAAGGGAGCTGTACCTTGAGAAAATTCAGAGAAGAAGTTAAAGAGTAGGGTAGGAACTTCTTCAACTGTTGTGAATAGTTGTTTTCTCCCAAAAAAGGGGCATAGAGTAAAATCAGTTAATTGTAAAGGTGGGACAATTTGTTCACCAACAGAATGATGGAGGCTTTTAGCAGCCAGAAAAAGGGTATCATTAAGGTTTACTTGCCGATATGGAGGTAATGGTGCTGGTGATTCAATTCCAAGATCAAAAGTTTCAAAGTTATGTAGTGATGCACCTATGAATTGAGGCATACTACAAGTTTTGGCATCAAGGGAGATCATTGTACCAAATTCAAATAGAAAGTGATCTCTCAAAAAAAAGATAGGTTATTGTAGGCCTTGACATGACCATCTTGTAGCATTCAACATTTCATTGATATCCCTATGAACTCTGAGTTATGAGACTTAGAAGATTGACCTCGAAACACAATTAGAGCACCTTGGAGACTCTTTGGTATGGGGTGGATGCAAATGATGGAAGCTCTCAATGGTCGAAACAAGGATGTCACTAGGGTTCACCTACCCATTCAAAGATAATGGTGTTGAAAAATTGATACCAATATCAACAGTTTCAAAGTTATGCATTGATACACCTATGAACTGAGGCACACTGCAAATTTTGGCATTGAGTGAGATTGTTGTGTCGAATCCAAATGGAATGTGATCTCTTGAAAGTGAGATATATTATTTTATGCTTCAACATGAATATCTTTTAGCATTCAACATTTCATTGATAGACCCCATGAGCTCTGAGTTACGATCCTTCGAAGATCAACCTCAAAATGCACTCAGAACACCTTGGAGACTCTTTGGTACAAGCTAGCCACCAATGATGGAGGATCTTAGTGATTGGAACAAGGGTGTTATTAGGGTTCACCTACCACTAAAATTTTGATGCCAAGATCAATAGTTTCAGAGTTACACAGTGGTGCATCTATGAACTAAGGCACACTACGAGTTTTGGCATTGAGTGAGATTGTTGTGCTCAATCCAAATGAAATGCGATCTCTCAAAAATGAGATAGGTTATTGTAGGCCTTAGCATGAATTTCTTAGAGCATTCTATATTTCATTGATAGCCTGGATGAGCTTCGAGTTACAACCCTTGAAAGATCGACCTCAAAACACACTTAGAGCACCTTGGAGACTCTTTGGTATGGGGTGGCTATGAACAATGGAGGATCTTTGTGGTTAGAACAAGGGTGTCACTAGGGTTATCATTAAGTAAAAGAATTACTTTTTACTTCTTTCAAGTTTTTGGCATTGGGAAAAATGCAAGTTTGGTGTCAGTATGTATTAAAATCATCATTTTTTAGGTCCCTCCACATAAATTGCATCAAGTAAAAACATCTTTGTCTCTTACATTAAATAAAAAAGTTTACATTTTTTTATATCTCAAGTGTTTCATCATTATTATATAATACCAAACTATAGAAAATTCTAGTATCAAAAATAGTAGTGTCAAAAATTGAATAGATTTTTCTTCATTCTGCTCCTTATTTAGGTTTTCATCTTCATTCATGGCTATTATTCATGATGCACCTACATTCCAATATCATAAAAAATAATAGTAACTTATTGTATTAAAAAATATAATCATCAGTTCATTGAATCATTATGAACAAAATAACATAAAAAGTAAATAGACCTAATCGAGTTTTTCTATAGGGTTCTCTCTCTATTTTGGGGTCTCCAATAGGGCTTCATGATAAAAAATAGTAATCGCAAAAAGTTCTTTTACTTTTGGTCTTCCTTGATGCTTCAACAACTTCACATTTGTTTCTATAATATGATGTGAATATATGAGAGTTGTTTTGTGCCTATAATAGTCTTTGAATGCAGGAATTCCATTACTTCTAAGCATGTATGTCTGTAGCTATGTTCCAACAACAACAATTGAGCTAGTAGGATATGTGAATCCATCATCATCTGTGATCTATTGTGCAAGATTTTGTTTACCTCTTACATAATGTGCTAACCAATAATCTGATTTCTCATCATTCTTTTGTGGTGCAACCAATGCAAAGACATGCCCTGGCTGAAGAAGGTTTGATAGATGGTTATGCTTAAGTGAATTTCCATGTCATCATTTCTAATAGAGGGTATGATAGACAGTGGAGTAAGATAATGTGGAGCCCATGTGTCCACCCACTCACTTGACTCACAGTGATGCCAATCACATTGAAAACAACTAGGAAAAAAGCAAGCTAGCTGTCATGTCCAAATGGTCCATGTACTAGGATCAGAGCTCCAAAATGAATGCATTTTTGATGAATCTCTAACTATAGCACAACTTGATCTATCACCTATGGACCCTTCCTTAACCAACCAATAGAACTTATGTACTATTGAATCAAGAGTCCCCCCTTGTGATAATGTTGAGCTACACCAATCAACAATGCTATGAGCATCACGAAGCTTTGCTCCTAAAATCTTCAATTTCTTCTTAACTAGAGCTCTCTTCACACATACCCTTTCTCCATCATGTTCCCCTTTCCCATGGCCATACTTTAAAAAATTCCAAATATGAGGCACCTCCTTCTCTATGTGCATCCTACACAACCAATAAAACATGGGAGCATTCTTGAATTGACCTATACAATTATTTAACCAAATGATATGTCTATCCATATCAATCTAATGCTCATGTAAGAAATCAAAATAATTCTCGAAATAATGTTGCACAAACTCGTGAGATTGAGATCTATCATCATTCATGTAAAAATGGTACTCTCTAATAATCTTTCGAATATCTTCCACACTATCATGGGCATGTCTATATGTGATGTGGACAAAAATATAAATATGAATGGAGTTGTGATATTGAGATTGTGTCTCATTTTGAGGCTATAGTGTGTAGTTCTCTACAAATTCAACAACTAATATAATAGTGCCAATGGGATAAGTATCCTCATACATTCTAAATTTTTGATCCAAGCACTAAGACCAATAACTATGCCTTGCATATTTGTAGAAAAGATTTGTCTTGAAATTTGAAATAAAACTAGCCACACTGATTTCTTTTGCAACCAATTCACATCTAGAGCCCTTACCCCCACTCATCAAACTGTATTTCACCATTTCATATGCCATTTTTTACTATTTTCCTCCCAAGATCTTGTTTGCACCCCTCATGGAAACATGTGTCAAACTTGGATAAGTCACCACATTCTAAACACTTCTCATTTAAGCAAGCATTTATATAAAATAAAGAACTATCAACTCTTGTGTTGTGATGTGGAGCCTAATCATACTCAAAGATTTATTTGGCATGGTTTTCTCCCCATATTATTTAAATGAGGGTTTGGGGTTAGCACCCCCAAGGTGAGGTCAAGGGGCGATGCCCCTACGAGGTCTTGGGGTAGCACCCCAAGTGCACTCCCTATTGCAGTATAGGGTGGGGTCAAGGGGCAACACCATCATGGGGGTTTTCGAGGGAAGTACCCTCAAAGCCAAAAATACCCCTATATTGTAAAAGGTGTCAGCTACTATTTTTCCTATTGCATGACTTATTCTAGCCCTAATTTTGTAAGCGATAAAAAAAACTTGTATAAAAAGGCTTAGGGTTAAGGATTTCATAATGTAATGGTGATATTATAGCTTCTTGTGGCAGTATTGAGCTATAAGGGATTGTGAATTATAATCATTGGATAATAATAATATTGGACTTGCTATTGGTGGATGTAGCCTAGGGATTGGGTGAACCACATTAAATCTTGGCATCTTGTGTTCTCTTTTATGTGATGTACTACTTTTTGGTATTGGTTATTGTTACATATTGTGCCCCCCGCCAAATATTTAAATTTTAAATACTTGCCCGCCCAACGGTCACTTCTCGATTTAATTTTATTTTAAATACCCCAGGAATATCAAAAAAATTAAATGATCGAACCTTATATTTCTTTCTTTGCACATTTTAATGTTTCTATGGGCCCGTAAGTCCCCATCATCAGGTCAAGAGATATCTATAGTTGGTGCTATCTTGCTATGGAAAGCTACAAGGATATTATCGATAGGGACATAACACCTTCTCGCCACGTGGTAAGTGGGTTCACAATTTACAAGATTGAGGTTATTGTGAGGGTGGAAAAGTGACAGCACTGGAGGGTGCCATGGCGCTATCAAGAAATTTGTTCTTCTCACCGTTAGCGACATAGTGCCTGACCGGTAAAAGAACATGGTGGGACCTCAGGTAATATGGGAAAGTGACTGCGATTGAAGGAGGATTTTGATTCATCACCAGTTGTGCAGATCTTCTGATGTCAATAGTAGCCTAGACCCATGCCCCTTTAAAACACATGAAGATTTCCTCACCCTTGGATCAATCTAGATCAACGGTAGGCGCTATCTCGCTATGGAAAGCTACGAGGATGTTACCCATAGTGACATAGAACCTCAGTGACACATAGCAGGTGGGGCTGAGTGTTATGAAACTGTAGGGATGGTACCAGTTTGGGCTGAGTCGAATTCCAGGTGTGCTGAGTTGGTTCGTGGACCAAAAACTTTATGGAGGCAAGCGCAGTATTATGAGGATCTTCCACGATCGTTGATCTCTTGGAGATCAATGATTGACACTTTCTTGTGAGAGGAAACTACAAGGACTTGTCAGACAGGTTGGCACGTGGCTAGTTTCTTATTGGTTGGTATACTGGTAGGTTAGATCCATCTTGCTCATCACCTGATCTAAGAAAATCAACGGTGGGCGCTATCTCACTATGGGTAGTTGCACGTTGTTTTACCATAGTGACATAGTGCCTTGGCGATGCATGGCACATATGATGTAATGGGCCCACCCTTCTCTGAAGTAATACTATGACTCATCCTTGGTGCTAGTTTTCAGGTGGGTCATAGTACAGTGATGATATTTCATTGGTTCATTCAGCCAACTCAGTGTGCAGTTGTACAATTTTGTTGATCACCGTAGATCTAAGAAAATCAACAGTAGGTGCTATCTCACTATGGAAAGCTGCAAGGATATTACCCATAGTGACATAGCACCATTGTGCCACATGGATCAGTGGGGCTAGATCTCACCAAGATAAGGATGCCAGGTGGTTGCCAAGTGTTTCGCTGGCCTAAAAATTTAAGGGTAGAGCGCAGTGATACAATGAGTCTTCGCAATTGTTAGATCAATCTAAATCCACGATTGGCGCTATCTCGCTATGGGAAATTGCTCAGAGGATACACATAGTGACATAGCACCTCAGTGACACGTGTCCTAATGGGTCTGATGGAGGTAGTAACGATTAGATGCAGCCAAAAATTAATGTAACTATCGTGGTCAAGTTTCGCAAGTTGGTGTGGTCAGTTTGAATATCTGGTCAAATTCGGGGAGACCCACAAGGTGGCATAAAGAAATGAGATTGTTGATCCACGTGGTGCATTTTCATTGTGAGATTCGGCTGACTCGCTGACTCTACTGATTCATGCACCAAAAAATGATAAGAAATCAGGTTTTGCTGCGCGATTTGATCTCTGTAATTAATCCCAACCAACCCAGAATGATGTGAGACAAGGAAGAACACTCCACCTCCGATCCAATCCATCTACCTGGTCAGAGTGCCTTAATGGTGTCATTTCTATCTTCTCAAGGCATTATTTGACACAAAGGATCAGATATCATTGTGTCTGGATCTGTATCAAATCAAATTTTCTTCATGATTGTTCTATACAGGACTTAATGGTAGGTTGTTATGAAGTAATGATAGTTGACGAAAATCTTAGTTATGCTTGAACTATAAAAGCATTTTTTGTGAATTTCGTAGTGGTCTACCTTTCTCTGTTTCTCTGTTACTGCTCTGCAAATTCTCAGTGTAAATTCCCCCGTGTCTCTAAACTACATGATTTTCTGTCTTATCTCTTTCAGCCATTGGTATGAAAGTGCAAGAACTCTTTGCCTCTTACTGGTGTTTTGTAGAGATCTATGATCTGCATGACTATATATCCTTGGCCTATGAATGATAATATAAGTGAATCTCTCTTCCTTGTGTCATTCATTTTGGTCTTCTAATCTGCATGTGACTATTAGATTAAAGCAAGTCTAAATGTGTATATCCTTAGTTTCATTCTGGTTCAATAGTGCATATATGGGCAGAGTTTGGTCCGAAAACTCTATTTTGGTGCATCACCTCTCTAGATTAGGTTAGGTAGATTTTCTTTCATGTCCCCCTTCTCTCTTTTCCTCTCCAAGAGTAATTAGGTGCACCTTGATAGTGAGAGGAAGCCGGCCTTCTCTGGAGACTCAACCTCACAGTTCAAGTCCCATAGCTTTGAGGTTGTTTCCATGTTTCACTAGGTTGTCCTCATGCATCGGCCTTCTTTGGAGACTCAACCTCACAGTTCAAGTCCCATAGCTTTGAGGTTGTTTCCATGTTTCACTAGGTTTTCCTCATGCATAGGCTTTGGACAAGGGTAAAAACCTAAGTGACAATAGTTTTTGGCATGCCCGGTGGGACAACTTCTCAGAAAATTTCAAGCCTATTGGTGTCAAAAGGGAAGATTTCAAGATCAATACTGAGGAGATAGTACTGGCTGCGGTGTTTAAGCCTTCAAGAGGCTCATTCTTAAAAATACTTGGCGACTCTAAGCTTCAAATACATATCTAGTTCCAGACCAAAGTTGCAATGATTCATGCCCAAAGCTAAAACAAGAGCATCTTCTATAGGTAATTTTCAATATCAAGAGCTTTCATTTTCAAACCCTAGAAGAAGGAGGACTGGAATATCTTTATCACCAGTTAGGAGTGTAATAGTAAAAAATACACCTACAAGATCTATCTCTAATCCTCCTGCTATTAGATCTCAGCCTAGAACGCCATTAATATATATCAATAGATCACTTGTCTATATGGTGTTGCCTAGAGCTCATAATTTTTCCACCTTTAATGGTGGGACCCCTCTCTTATTAGCCCAAAGAAACGACATACCAGTAGCTGCCCTCAAAAGTATACCAAAGTTTACTATTGAAACTTCTATCTCTCCCTCAGAACACATTCAAGAGGTTGCAAATGTCTACAATATCCATGGTATTATAGAGGATGATGTTGTAGTTAGGCTCCTAGCCTCATCCTTGAAAGGAAAAACACTACAATGGTATAGAGGTTTAGCTCATGGTTCTATAATAGATTGGGATGGATTAGGAGCAGAATTGTGCAAACATTTTGTGGATAAAAGTGACTATTTGTCACTTTTAGAGCAGTTGACTACTATAAAAAGAGCCCCCTATGAATGTATGACTGATTTTAATTATAGATTTCAAAAGGCATGGGATAGAATACCTACTTCAGTGAAGCCTACCCCTAGTAATGCCTTCTTGCATTACCTTAGAGCTTTTAACAATGATATTGCCACTACAATCCAAACTATGGGAGGAGATACCTTGCCTAATGCTTATGACATAGAAATAAAATTAGAGAACATCCTAATACAAGGAGGTAAGCTAGCTCCAAGGCCTCCTATGCCTTTCTTCCCTGATGTTCCAAATCATCAACCAGCGATGGCTCCTCTTCCCACAACTTCTACATCACAATCCCTTGTCCTAGTCCCTCAAGCTTCCACATCTTCAAATGGGATAAATGACATCAAAGAGATGATGCAATCTTTGATGCAAAACATAGATAAAAGAGAAAAGAACCTAGAGAAAAGATTGCAAGATTATGGGAAGAAGCTGAGGATAACTCCTCTATGATGCAAAAAGTAAGCAACAAGGTGGTGACTTTAGAAAGATAGCAAGCTCAAGGTAGTAAGCCTCATCAATTGCAATATCAAACTCCAAGAAGTGGTAGGCCTCCAAATCCTAATCATTGGAATAATTCTTTTGATCAGAGTAGGCAGGGTGGCCATGCTTCAACCTCAAATATAAACCAAAGTAGGGCCATAGTCCCTTAAAACAATATGGCTCAAGATCAAGATTTTTGTCCCTCCTGTAACTACTCCTATGCCTATTGTATGTGTCAAAAGGATGAATCTTATTTGGCTTTGACCATTCAAGAACTTGCAGCAAAACAATCATACAAGGAGGGCCAATTTAAAGATGCCTCAGATATGCAAAGATAGGGCTATTGCTCTTTTATGAATCATCAGATGGAGGAGCATTGTAATGTAAACTAAGATTCCATTGCTCATAACACTAAAGAAAAAGAAGAGCTATGGAAGATGTTGTCCCTCCTCCTCCCAATTAGGCCTCAACTTCAAATGCAATATCTCATGAGCAAGAAACAAATAATCAATCAAGTGCCTTTCAGTAGCAAAGGCAAAATCATGACAGAAAGGATGCAAGTGATCCTCAGGTTATTCCATCTCAACCTCATCTAATCGTAGCTCCCAAAGGTTCTACCAAAATACTTGCTATGCCATTCAGTGTGGTAGAGCAAATGAAGAAGACAAATGTGAATATCTCCATGTGGGATGCTGTTGCTACTATACCCATGCAAAAGAGGTTGTTGCAACAAGAATTGGAAAGAATTGAACCAAAGGATCAAACACTCAATATGGAAAGTGCCACAAGCCTAGTACAACCATCAAGGGAGGTATAAACAAGTAAACAGGTTAGACCTCCTCCATTCTACATTTCTCTAATTATAGGGGGCAAACTAGTCCATAATTGCATGATTGATTCAGGGGCTAGTAGTTTAGTGATGCCTACGTGTGTTGCTGATGCTTTGGGAATGAAATATGAGCCCATTGTTAGGGATGTATTACAATTAGATGGTAGTATTGTCAAAACTAGAGGGATCCTTAGGAATGTGGAGATGGCCTTACATGCATGCCATGGTTGTACTGTAACCCAAGATATCTTTGTTGCTGAGGTCAAGCCATATTTTGCCATCTGTCTGTCAAGGGACTTTACTGCCCAAATAGGTGGTTTCATATCTTCTGATTGCTCATATATGTCTTTTAAAATGAGATATGGAGCCAATGCTTCAATCAGAGTGGACCCTCAAGCCCTCCATCATGCTGAATCTTACACCCCTAATTCCATCAACATGAATTGCCCTATCCTAGAGATGGATGAGAATGACATAATGAATGAGCCCACCACTTCCTTAGTAGAGATACCTGATTTTTTCTTAGATGAATGGGCTGATGCATATCAATTTGATTCTACATCAGAAACTCTTGAGACAGGTCTCAGTACATATTGTATATTGGAGAAAGATGCTCTAGTTCTCAATCTTGTGGGTACTAAAGAAGATATGAGTGGGATATGGAGTATGTACTTTGATGGATCAAGGAATAAAAATGGATTAGGGGCTGCTGTGATGTTGATTTCTCCTACACAAGTAAGGTACTACTTCTCCTTTAGGCTCCAATTCAGTTGCACTAATAATGTAGCCAAATATGAATCCTTGATTCAAGGTCTCCTACTTGCTCAAAAAAGAGGAATCCAAGCCTTAAGGATGTATGGAGATAGTGAGTTGGTGGTTAATCAAGTGATAAATCAGAATACCACCAAGAATGGTTTGCTCAAGTCTTATAAAAATAGGGTATGGGATTTTCTTGAGGGTTTTAATGCATTTAATATTCAAAGCATCCCTAGAAAAGAAAATAGGCATGTTGATAGACTTGCAGCAATAGGTGCATCTTATGATGTGCCAGGGAATCTTGAGGAGGAGAAGAAGCAAAAAATCAGAGTGGTAGTAAGGATTTCCATCCCTGATAACAACATCCATTGGCAAGTGTTTGAGTCTGATGAGAAAATTGTGAGCTTCTTGCAGAATGAGGCAGAATTTTTAGAGAGAAATCAGTCAAGACTGCAAGATCAGTATGGTGATTAGATCATTCACCTCAGTTCCAACAAGTTGCCTAAGGGTCTCATTACCTTAGAAAGTGTTTTCAACCCTTATGACCAAACAAGGGGCAGGGCCATGAACCTAGCTGCTGATGAAAGTGACTACACTCCACTCATGGTTGCTGATGGAAAGTCCTTAAACATGGGGAAGGTATGTTCTGAAATTGAACAAGAAAATTTTATTCATCTATGTCAAGAATTTAGTGATATATTTTCCTGGACATATAATGACTTAAAGGGCTTTGAACCAAGGTTGTTTCAGCATACCATAGATTTAATTAATGATGTAAAACCATTAAGACAAAAGTAGAGGCCAGTGAATCCCAAGATTGAACCCTTAATGAGAAAGGAGCTGTCCAAGTTGATTGAGGCCAATATAATTTTTCCCATCAAACACTCATCATGGATAGGAAACCTTGTCCCTGTTAGGAAGAAGAATAGAGAAATTAGATTGTGTGTGGACTTTTGGGATCTTAACCAAGCTTCCCTTAAAAATCACCATCCTCTCCCATCTATGGAGCAGATTTTGTCCAAGGTCAATGGTTCAAAGAGATTTTCATTTCTTGATGGGTTTTTTGGCTACAATCAAGTGCTAGTTAAAGAGTTTGATAGATACAAGACTGCATTTATGACTAAATGGGGTACCTATTCTTATTATAAGATTCCATTTGGGCTAACCAATGTAGGTGCTACATTTTAGAAGGCAATGGAGATGGCCTTCAAAGGATTGATTGACAAGTTTGTCTTAGTTCACCTTGATGATATCACTATGTATTCAAAGGATGTAGAAGATCATTTTGATCACCTAAGACAGGTATTCCTAAGATGTAGAGAGTTTGGAGTTTCCCTTAACCCAAGCAAGTGTGTCTTTGCTACTAACCAAGAAAAATTATTAGGACATATTGTATCTGAGGATGGCTTAACTATTGATCCAGAGAGAACAAAAGCAATACTTGCCCTCCCTCTTCCTAAACACAAGAAAGGGCTACAAAGTTTCCTAGGCAGGACAAATTTTGTGAGAAGATTTATTCCAAATCTTGCTGCCATGGTGAAACCTCTTACAACTATGCTGAAGAAAGGTATGGTCTTTTGATGGACCAAGGAAGGGAAGGAAAGTTTTGAAGAGATCAAGATAGCCATAGCCTCAGCCCCTACTCCCATGAATCCAAATTTTGAGAAAGATTCCATCCTTTATACCCTAGGTGGTGAGTCAAGAATTTCTGCTGTCCTGACTCAAAGAAATGATAAAGGTGACAAGCAGCCCATAGCTTTCTTTAGTGAAGGGTTTAAAGAGTATGAAGATAAATACAACTATGTAGAGAAGCAAGCCCTTTTAATCATTAGAGCTTTAAAGAAATTTAGACACTTGCTATCTCATAATAAGATTCATTTGTTAGTACCCCATGCCAGTGTGAAGGATTTCCTTTTGAGAAAAGATATTAGTGCGAAAAGAGCTGGCTGGATTACTAAAGTGATGGAATATGATATTGACATTCAGATTACCAAGTTGATAAGAGGGAGGGGGTTGTGTAAATAGATGTTATCATCTCAAGAACCTGATGAGGAAGCTGTTATGATATTGACAGAGCAACAAGAGGTAAGAAATAGAGACCTAAGGAGTTGGATGGATGATATGATGAATTTCTTATTAGGCAATGGATACCCTTAAGGATTAGATAGAACTAAAAGGAGACAATATAGGCTACAGTCAATTCCTTATGTCATAGTTGATGGTGTCCTCTTTAGAAAAGATTTTAATGGAGCTCTATTAAGATGTCTTGATACAGATTAGGCTGAAAGAATGATCAAAGAACTTCATGATGGTCCTGATGGTGGCCACTTCTCAGCAAGGACAATTGCAATGAAGATCATGAGGGCTGGTTATTATTGGCCATCTTTGTTTCATGATTGTCATAGGTATGTAAGGAAGTGTGAAAAATGTGCCTTCTTCTCTGGCAAACAAAGACTTGAAGCTCTCCCCCTTCATCCTATTCAAGTGGACCAGCCTTTTTCTCAGTGGGGATTGGATTTCATAGGCCCTATCAATCCTCCTTCTAATTCAGGTCACAAATGGATTTTAGCTGCTACAGATTACTTCACCAGATGGAAAGAGGTAGTTGCATTGAAGGATGCTAATGAATCTTCAATTGTTGAGTTCCTTGATGGAATTTTGACCAGGTTTGGTGCCCCTTTAACCATTATTTCAGATAATGCAAAGTCTTTTGTTGGAGCTCAGATTTGTGCATGGGCAGTGGATCATAATATCTATTTGAGCACATCCTCAAATTACTATCCTTAGGGTAATGGTTTGGCTGAGTCCTCCAACAAGAACCTGATCAGGATCTTGAAAAGGACAATAAAAGATAACCAGAGGTGTTGGCATAAAAAATTGAAGACTGCACTATGGGCCAATAGAATAATGCCTAAAAGGTCAATAGGGAATTCACCATTTGTGTTAGTTTATGGCAGAGAAGCAAGGCTTCCAATTTCATTGGAGTTCCCATCCCTAGAGCTATCTCATTAGCTGGAGTTGATTAAAGATGATGCCATGACAGTAAGAGTGACAGAGTTGATGGAGCTAGAAGAGAAGAGAAGTAAAGCCATGCAGACCCTAGAGACACATCAGCAACAGGTAAAAAGGAGTTTTGACAGGAAGGCTAGGGTCAGAATCTTCAGAGAGGGAGATTTGGTTCTGAAATGGGATGCAGATAGGGAAAAACTAGGAAGACACTCAAAGTTTGATGCACTGTGGAGTGGCCCCTATCTAATTATTAGCTGCAAACAGGCCAATATTTTTCAGTTAAGCAAGCCTAGTGTTAAAATTTTTCCCATCCCAGTCAATGGGATTTATCTCAAACCATGCTTTTGATGAAGGTTGAAGGTTTCATGTATATAAGTAGAGTAGTTTCCTTTTTCAGCTCTCCTATTTTCCAAGAAGTGCACAAGCACAAACTATCTCTCTATGAGATAGCCAGTTTTCTCGAAGTTTTGTGGTAGCAGAAAGAAGGTTTCATCTCTAGTTCCAGTTGCAAAGACAAGGGTTTCAGGGTTTTTTCCTCTCAGAGGTAGGGTTAGGGTTTCACAGTGCTCAAAATCTACATATTTTTTTTGACTCTGTAGCCCAATGGATGCTTCGGGCCATTGGTCTTATGCAAAGCAGGCTAGCATCCCCTGTGAGTCACCAGAAATGTTACATATTGTGCCCCCCGCTAAATATTTAAATTTTAAATACTTGCCTGCCCAACGATCACTTTTTGGTTTAATGTCATTTTAAATACCCCAGGAATATTGAAAAAATTAAATGATTGAACCTTATATTTCTTTCCCTATGCATTTTAATGTTTCCATGGGCTCGCAAGTCCCCATCATCAGATCAAGAGATATCTGTAGTTGGCGCTATCTCACTTTGGAAAGCTGTGAGGATATTATCCATAGCAACATAGTGCCTTCTCGCCACGTGGTAGGTGGGTCCACAATTTGAAAGACCAAGGTTATTATGAGGGTGGCAAAGTGATGACACCAGAGGGTGCCATGGCACTATTGAGAAATTTGTTCTTCTCGCCATTAGTGACATAGCGCTCGATTGGTAAAAGAACATGGTGGGACTTTAGGCAATGAGGGAAAGTGACTGTGATCAAAGGAGGATTTGATTTGTCACTAGCTGTGCAGATCTTTTGATGTTAGTAGTAGCCTAGACCTATGCCCCTTTCAAACACACGAAGATTTCCTTACCCTCGAATCAATCTGGATCAACAGTAGGCACTATCTTGCTATGGAAAGCTACGAGGATGTTACCCATAGCGACATACCACCTCAGCAACACGTAGCATGGTGGGGCCAAGTGTTATGAAACTGTAGGATGGTACCAATTTAGGTTGAGTTGGATGCCAGGTGTGCCGAGTTAGTTCATGGACCAGAAACTTTATGGAGGCAAGCGTAGTATTATGAGGATCTTCCACGATCATTGATCTCACGGAGATCAATAATTAGCACTTTCCCATGTGATGAAACTACGAGGACTTGTCAGATAGGTTGGCACATGGCCAGTTTCTTATTAGTTGGTATACTGGTAGGTCAGATCCATCTTGCTTGCCACTTGATCTAAGAAAATCAACAGTGGGCGTTATCTCGCTATGGGAAGTTGTACGTTGTTTTACCATAGTGACATAGCGCCTTGGCGATGCGTGGCACAGATGATGTAATGGGCTTTCCCTTCTTCAAAGTAATACTATGACTTGTCCTCAATGGCAATTGTTAGGTGGGTCATAGTATAGTGGTGATATTTCACTGGTCCGTTCAGCCAACTCAGTGTGCAGTTGTACAACTTTGTTAGTTGTCGTAGATCTAAAGAAATCGATGGTAGGTGCTATCTCGCTATGGAAAGCTGGGTGGATATTACCCATAGTGACATAGTGCCATTGTGCCATGTGGACTAGTGGGGCCAGGTCTCACCAAGAAAAGGATGCTAGGTTGTGCCAGGTGGTTGCCAAGTGTTTCACGGGCCCAAAAATTTAAGGGCAGAGCGCAGTGATACGACGAGTCTTTACGATCGTTAGATCAATTTAAATCCACAGTTGGCGCTATCTCGCTATGGGAAATTGCTTGGAGGATATGCATAGTGACATAGCACCTTGGTGACACATGTCCTAGTGGGTTTGGTGGAGGCAGTAATGGTTAGATGCGCCTGACAGTTAATGTAACTGTCGCAGTTAGGGTTCGCAAGGTGGTGCAGTCAGTTTGAATATTTGGTCAAATTTGAGGAGACTCATAAGGTGGCATAAAGAAATGAGACTATTGGTGCATGCGATGCATTTTCATTGTGAGATTTGGTTAACTTGCTGACTCTACTAATTCATGCACCAAAAATGATAAAAAATCAGGTTTTGCTGCATGATTTGATCTCTGTAAGCAATCCCAACCAACCCAGAATGAATGCAAGACAAGGAAGAACACTCCACCTCCGATCCAATCCATCTACCTAGTCAGAGTGGCTTAATGACACCATTTCTATCTTCTCAAGGCATTATTTGACATAGAGGATCAGATATCATTGTGTCTGGATCCGTAGCCAGATCAAATTTTCTTCATGATTGTTCTTTGCAAGACTTAATAGCAGGTTGTTATGAAGTAATGATAGTTGACGGACATCTCAATTATGCTTGAACAATAAAGGAAATTTTTGTGAATTTGGTAGTGGTCGACCTTTCTTTGTTTCTCTATTACTACTCTATAGATTCTTAGTGTAAATTCTCCTGTGCCTCTAAACTACATGATTTTCTGTCTTATCTCTTTCAGCCATTGGTATGAAAGTGCAAGAACTCTTTGCCTCTTACTGGTGTTTTGTAGAGATCTATGATTTGCATGACTGCATCTCCTTGGCCTATGAATGATAATATAAGTGAATCTCTCTTCCTTGTGTCATTTATTTTGGTCTTCTAATCTGCATGTGATTATTAGATTAAAGCAAGTCTGAATGTGTATATCCTTAGTTTCATTCTGGTTCAATAGTGCATGTATGGGCAGAGTTTGGTCCAAACACTCTATTTTGGTGCATCACCTCTCTAGATTAGATTAGGTAGATTTTATTTCATGCCCCCCTTCTCCCTTTTACTCTCCAAGAGTAGTTAGGTGCACCCTAATAGTAAGAGGAAGCTGGCCTTCTCCGGAGACTCATCCTCACAGTTCAAGTCCCACAGCTTGGAGGTTGTTTCCATGTTTCACTAGGTTGTCCTCATGCAAAGGCTTTGGACAAGGGTGCAAACCTAAGTGACAATAGTTATATTTGCATCTAACTTTTATTTTTGTCTGAGGTTAATCCTAACATCTATGACATGAAAATTGATCAAGCAACTCTCTTAATGATTTTGGAAGCCTAGTAGCACCACAATTCTCCAACATTTCTTTACTATGCAAAGTAAAATGGAGGGAGCATAATAGTTCATGGTGCATAGAAAACTTGACATGATATTTTCAACAACATGTATTTTGAATTTTAAGTGGCACATAATAAAATGGATTCAATGATTCAAAAGCACTTTGTGATATATTCAATCTTGGATGACTCTCTCTAATTTTTTTGAACATAGTTTTACTTACCTTGAAATAATGTATAGGATGTGGTGTGTGGTCTTGGATGCCAATTCTCAATTTCAACACATCTTTAGCATTGGGTGATACTCTTGAGCTAGAGTGCCAAAACTGTGTAAGTTTTTCCTTCACATCATCAGATAGATTCTTATCAAAATGTGGAAGTCTCCCACCAAAAGCCCATGTTTCATTTTGAAGAGGATCATCAATTCTCTCCCGTCTACTAAGCACTCTTTTTAGAAATATATATAACTATTTTTATGATTATCATTCTTAACTATAATATAGTAATATAATAATAATCATAATCATTAAATAGGTCAAAGTAATATGATAATAATAATAATTATTTTTGGTCTTAGAGGCTGTCCCCACATCCCAAGCCCAATGGGTTTCCTTTACGAAGTGATCTTGGAGTGAGATCAATCCCTTTGGCCATGGGATAACCAAAACCTCCCCCAAATGTTCGTGGTGGGGGGAATCCTAGGGACCTATTTGGTTTGATTGAATGGGTTGAAAGGGGTCATAGGATTATCTATGACTCCTTTGGATGCATTTCATAACAACATATATCCCTAGGGGTCTTTGGACCCCTAGGGACCTATTTGGTTTGTTCGAATGCATCAAAAGGGGTCATAGGATAACCTTTGACTCCTTTGGATGCATTTAATGACAACATGTTTCCCTAGGGGTCCTAGGACTCCTAGGGACCTATTTGGATTGTTCAAATAGGTCGAAAGGGGGCATGGGGTAACCTATGACCCATTTTGATGCATTTTATGAGAACATATGTCCCTAGGGGTCCTAGGGCCCCTAGGGACCTATTTGGATTGATTGAAAGGGTCAAAATGGGTCATAGAATAACCTATGATCAATTTTGACACATTTCATGACAACATATGTCCCTAGGGGTCCTAGGACCCCTATTAACCTATTTGGTTTTATTGAAAGGGTCAAAAGGGGTCATAGAATAATCTATGATCCCTTTCGATGCATTTCATGACAAAATATGTCTGTAGGGGTCCTAGGGCCCCTAAAGACCTATTTGGTTTGATCAAAAAGTTTGAAAGGGGTCATAAGACAACGTATGACCCCTTTCAATGCATTTTATTACAACATATGTCCCTACGGGTCCTAGGGTCCTTAGGGACCTATTTGGTTTGTTCAAAAGGCTCGATAACCTATGACCCCTTTTGATGCATTTCATGACAACATATGTCTCTAGCGACCCTAGGACCCCTAGGGACCTATTTGGTTTGTTCGAATGGGTTGAAAGAGGTTATAGTATAACCTATGACCACTTTTGATGCATTTCATGACAAGATATGTCCCTAGGGCTTCTAGGAGCCCTAGGGACATATTTGGTTTGATCGAATGGGTCAAATGGGGTCAAAGGATAACTTATGACCCTTTTGACACATTTCATGACAACATATGTCCCTAGGGGTCCTAGGACACCTAGGGACATATGTTGTCCTCAAAAGGGGTCATAGGATAACCTATGATAGCTTTTGATACATTTCATGACAACATATGTCCCTAGGGATCATAGGACCCCCAGGGACCTATTTGGTTTAATTGAATGGGTTGATATCCTATGACCCCTTTCGATGCATTTCATGAAAATATTAAATTAAATAATAATATAATACTATATATTACTACATTATATAATAATAATAATCATATGCATTACTATATTATATTTGATAATAATAAAAATAATCATAAATGTTACTATCTAATAATAATAAACATATATATTACTATATAATAATAATAATCATATAATATTACTATATATATTTAATGATAATAATAATTTTCATGTATATTACTATATTATATTTAATGATAATATTCATAAAAATCTTAATTGTCATATATCACTATAAATAATAATAATTTAATAATATAATATTACTATATATAATAATAATCATATATAATAATAATAGTCATTAATAATAATGATGTCCACACTTCCCAAAATTTTTTTTCCCTCCAAAATTTGGGCTATGTCCAAACTTCCCAAAATTTGGTTTCCCTCCAAAATTTGGGCTATGAATCTTTGGTAAAAATTTTAACCGCTACTTTTCGGGTACTTGATTAGGCTTGGTATTTACCAAACCTTTTTGGTCAACTCAAAAAACACATTTTAGATAGGTTTTAGTGACATTAAGACTTTGAGTAGCCATCTGACAATATTTTTTTCATCAAAATTCAATGAAATGAAAAGAGTTTTTCTATAACACTCTCAAGATTCCATCAATATAATTGATATCAAATTATGAGTTTGATAAGTATTTATTAGTTTATTTTTAATGCAGATGTTTGTAAACTATTGATTGAAAAATAACTATAACTTTCAAATGGTATAACATTTTTGAATTCCAAAAATTGTGTCACATTCTATGCAACTTTGCCTAGTATAAGAAAAAAAATCAATTAATTTAAAAAAAAATTCAATTAGTTAAGTTGGTTAGACAAATAAGTTTTTTAAATTTTGGATAAGTTATAGTAGAAAATTTATATTTAATTATCTATTTGGAATAAAAATCCCCAAAAAATATGCATCACATTTGGGCAAGTCTAATTTTTTAATCTATAATTATATTAAAAAATATTATCATTTGATTTTGATTAAGGTGGTCAGACATGTACACTTTTTTATTTTTGCCTTGAAATTTTTGTAGTATTGGATTAAAATTCAAAATTTTGATAAATCAAATAATTTTTTTCTCTAGATAAGGCCTAGTAGTTTAGAAATTACATTCAATTTCCTAAAGACTCTTTTCTTACAACTTTTTGATTTAAAACGCACTACTTAAAAATTATGTGTCAAGTTAGGATAACCTTGATTTGTTGGTTTTTCATTGCCACTTAAGACCATAGTTTGGTTGACCATGATCCTGTACATACTCTCAGATAAGCTCATTTCTCCCTATTTTCCATCAATTGATCCATTTCTGCATTGAACACTTTCTTGTGTTTAGTCAAATTGGATCATTCCTTTTGGAAATTAGGGTTGAGAAGAGGTTTCCATTTTCTTTCTATTAAGTATGTATCCTCAAATTTGAATAAGTCAAATATGATAGGTAAACCTATTTATGTGAAGATAAATTACACACACACAATTTTCTTTTGTAGGATAAATATTGAATTTTCTAACCATATTGATGTTTTTAGTCATCTATGTGTATTTTTGCATTCTAAGTTTGTTTTGCAGGATTGTGACATAAATGAGCCACCTAGATCTTCAAGGAATTCATATCCAATATTTTATGTGAAATAGGGGATGGTCAACAATTTTACAAGTTGTCATGCTTGGATGGCACATGCTTATTTTTTGGTTTTTGTAGCTTTGATCAACTTGTGAACATATGGATTGTACACATGCAATTGGAAATCAAATAGTAGATTAGAGAAAATATAAGACGGTGATATATGCTTTAAAAGATGGGAAACATGGTAAAATATGTGATTTAGTCATTGAAAAGATTCTAGTATATTTTTTCATGAAGAGTTTTTGAGAAAAAAGTATTTATGAGTATGCAAGGCATACACATAGAGCTCAATGGCTAGATTTGCAATTAAAGTTGTACAAGGATATATTTCTACTAGATAACATTTTTTTGGTTGTAGAATTCATATAAATAACTACACACTACAACCACAAAATGATGTGCAAGAAAATTATTATATTTCTCAATAGGTTTCCATATTTGTTCATATAACATTCATGCATTCACCTACAAATTTTTTGATGATAAGAAGATATTGTGGGAGTACCATTTTTACATCAGTGATGATCAATCACATTTTACAAAGTTTGTACATGGTTGTTGTCAACTATTTTATGGGAATTTTGCTAACATGGGTATACCATATCACTAGCAAATTATATGGTTAGATAATTGTGCATCTCAATTCAAGAATGCATGGATGTTCTATTTTTTGAGAAAGATGCACATGTTGTCAAGAATTCAATATATGTGGAATTTCATAGAGGTTGGTTATGGAAAGGGAGAGTATGATAGTGTAGGTGCATGCATCAAAAGAGCCTTAGCTCATGAATAATTAAAATACAAAGATGGAGAAACATTGATAGAAGAAAAATTCATCATCTTGTGTTGTAACACTACAATGGGCCCAGGTAAGGAAGGTGAGTCTATGGTTCATATATATTTTTGTTTCATAGACAATAATAATATTTCATCGTATGAGGATTGTTGCACACTGACATGATCAAGTGAGTTGCACTTTTTTTAGAATATTTGATGTAGGTTATGTTGAAAACAATTATTCAATTATATTTTATTTTTGATGTTCCACAAAATGTCAAGACTTATTGAGAAAGTTAGTGTTTTCCAAGCTCATTTAGGTGATTAAGACAGTTTCCAATATCTTCCAAGTGTTCTAGAGTTTACCAAGTTCACTCGGGAACCATAGAGAAATTTTTAGAAGATGGTGCCTACCAAGTTCACTTGGGCACCAAAGAGAATTTTGTAGAAGTTCAGTGTTAACCAAGCTCACTTAGTTAACAAAGGAAAGTTGGTTTGGAACCAGTGTTAACCAAGCCAACTTAGTTAACAAATGAAAGTTGGTCTAGAAGCAGTGTTAAATGAGATCACTTAGTTACCAAAGTGAATTTAGTTTAGGATGTCATCTTAATTGAGTTTACTGGGTTAACAAATAAAAGTCCTTTTTGAGTTAGTGTTGATCAAGTTGGGTTGGCTAATAAAGGATTTTTCTGTATCAACATATTGATTCTAATTTGACTAATTTGTTTGTTCTAGTTGACTCAAGGGTTTATTGATTTATTCTAAGTATGTTCAAGCCAACTTGACAATGTAATTCATATAAATATAAGGTTAAATTGAGGATTGAAAGAAGAGTATGTGGAAGAGAAGAATATGAATACAGAAAGAGAATTGGAGGGATAAGAAAAGTATCCTTGTTGATCGAGCCGCAAAGAACATTTTGATCAAGGAGGATCAAGTAATCAAGCCAAAATAGAGATTTGAAATCAGCAAGTCAGTTGCATCAATAATAAGGTCAAGTTATTGTTACTCTAATAATTGTAATAGTGATTCAAATCTCTTATTAGAGTTAGCTTAACAACTATTTTTGAAATCATCTAACAAGGTGGCATTTCTATTGAAGTGTCTAAAAGACCTCTAAAAAGGCCACTCCTAATAGGGTGATCTAAATCATTTTATAGGGTGACACCTAATAGTGTGTTTTGTAACTTTTAATAGGGTTGGCTCCTAATAGGGTTCACTTCAGAAGAGTGAAAAATAGTAACTAGTTGCAATTGGTGGTTTTTCCAAATTGGGTTTCCATGTTAAATCTTAGTGTCTCATGTATTCATATTATTTACTTTATGTTTCTACAAATAAGTTGATTAAAGTTAATCATAATTAATATCTTAAGAACTACAAGTTCAGTGTTGACAAGTAATAGTGCATATATTCACTATTAACCAAGTGTTTACTGAGTGACAGTAAATCTTAGTGTAAACTAAGTGTTATTGTGTTAACTGAGTGATTCAATGCTCATTGAGTTACACAATAGTATAATTAGCAGAGTTTTGTTTTATATTGTATTAACATCTTAAGGGACTTGGATTTGTTTTTGTGGTAACTAATTCACCCCTCTACTCTTAGTTACTCCTCTTACATTTCATATAGGTTCATGGAGTATCCACACATGAAAAATGACATGCTTTTGTCCATCATGTGCAGAGGAAAATTAGGATGAGTGTGAGTCGACTGAATGGATGGATAGATGGGATATATGGGTTTTGGACCCAATTAACCCCTGTTATCCCCTACAAGCACTAGAAATAGTAGATAATTTTTTTTTTAATATGTAACTTTATAACTTTTACCTAAGTATTTGTTGAATTAATGAACACATTATGTACACATATCACTACAGGCCATGTTTTTGTTGTTATTACACCATTGTAATTGGTACATGGCTTAAATGGTATTCTATGAAGAACCCTAACATATGGTTATTCAAGGTTTGGAAAAGAGAGAGGAAGATTCTTCATTATTCAAACCTTCTTGTCATGTCAGATGTCCACTTGATCAAATATGGAGGAAAACCACATAATAAGACTCTTTGGAAGGTTCATGAGTCAGACCATGAGGTAATACTTTAGACATTAAAATATAGAGTAGATTCAACTGGTTCATTAGATTGAATATAATTACAAAAAAATTTGATGTAACACTCATATTTCATATTTATTTTTTAGGGAAGACCAAAGGTTTTCTCTCTTAGCTCTTTTCTACTGGTGCCTTTCGGAGTTAAGTTGTACATAGAAATTTATATCATTAAGATAAAGATATGAATATGATTTTCCACTTGAAATATTTGTTGACTTATCTTAAATTAGATCCATTATTATCTACTTGAAAAATTTGTTGAATTTTCTTAAATTAGATCCAATCTTGCAATCAAAAAATTGTAGATTATTCGATCTTTGATTTATATTTCATTTTTAACTACACATTTCTACTCTGTTACTTTCTTGTCCCATCTTGTTGAGTGCTCAAACATTATAGAGCACATTGGACATAATTGACCTTGATAGTCACTAAATGCCATAGGGCAATGATGCTTGATAGGGAACATCTCAGTGCTCATGCTAGGTATGAATGTAATGTTGGTTGCTACAGGATCATGTTTTTGACACTTACAATAACCTCTTTTTTTTTTGGAGATTCAATTATATTTTGATTTTGTGGCCCCATCTTGGTTGATGCTGAAACTTGTAGTGTTGGCTAGTACAAAGTCACCAACTGGTGAATCTCTTTAACCGTTCATCATGGGGTCAAACCATATGCTCCATTAGCTTCGAGTTCCTAAGTAAACCCTAGTCCCAAGCTCATTCAATTGGGTTGACTTCTTGAACATTCTCAGGCATGCTAAACATAATTGACCTTGAGAGTCATTTAATGCCATAGGGCATCAATATTTGATGGGGCATATCTCAGAGCTCCTACAAGGTATAGATGTGATTCGAAGGGATACAGGATCATGTTGATAATACCTACAATAAAATCTCTCTCTTTTAAGAGATTCAATTCCATTTTGGTTTTTTGGCCCCATCTCAGGTGATACAGAAACTTGTAGTGTTGGCCAATATAAAGTCACCAACTGGTGAATCTCTTTAATCATTCATGTGATCAAATTGTCTTCTCCATTATTTCTAAGTGGCTAGGTAAACCCTAGTTCCAAGCTTGTTTTGTCCTGTTGACTACCTAAACAATCTCAGACATGCTGAATAAAATTGACCTCGAGAGTCACTAAATGCATAGGGCAATAATGTTTGATGGGGCATATCTCAGAGCTCATGCAATGTATAGATGTAATGTTGGGTGCTACAAGATCATGCTATCGACACCTATGATGAATTCTCTCTATTTTTGGAGATTCAATTCCATTTTGATTTTACGGCCCCATCTCGAGTGATGTTGAAACTTGTAGTGTTGATCAAACTATCTACTCCATTAGCTCCAAGTAGGTAGGTAAACCCTAATCCCGAGATCATTTCATCCCGTTGACTTCTTGAATGTTCCCAGACACATTGAATGAAATTGACCCCAAGATTCACTAAATGCCATAAGGAAGTGATCTTTGACGAGTCATATCTCAGAGCTTATGCAAGGTATCAATGCAATGTTAGGTAATACATTTTTTGTGTTGTTGACACCTAAAATAACCTCTCTTTTTGGAGATTCAAATATATTTTGATTCTTGTGGCCCCATCTCAAGTGATACTAAAACTTGTAGTGTTGGCTAGTACAAAGTTGCTAACTAGTGAATCACTCTAACTATTCATTGTGAGATCAAATTGTCTACTCCATTAGCTCCTAGTGGCTAGGTACACCATAGTCCCAAGCTTGTTCTCTCCCATTGACCTCTCAAATTTTCTTGGGAAGGTTGAATAGAATTGACCATTAGAGTCACTAAATATCATAGGACAATAATCTTTGATAGGGAATATCTCAGAGTTTGTTCAAGGTATGGATAAAATGTTGGGTTCTACAAGATTGTTTTGTTTACACCTATAATAACCTCTATTTCTTTTTTGAGATTAGATTCCATTTTGATTTTGTGGCCCCACCTTAGGTGATGCTCAAACTTATAGTGTTGGCTAGTACAAAGTTGCTAACTGGTGAATTTCTCTAACCTTTTGTTTTGGGATCAAACAGTCTTCTCCATTATCTTCAAGTGGCCAGGTAAACCCTAGTCCCAAGTTTTTTTTCTTGTTGAACACTTTAACATTCTTGAGTATGCTAAATGAAATTGACCCTAAGAGTCACTAAATTCCATAGGGAAATAATCTTTGATGTGGTATTTCTTAGAGCTCATCCAAGGTATGGATGCAATGTTGGGTGCTATAGGATCATGCTGTCAACACCTATAATAACATATCTCTCTTTTGGAAATTCGATTCCATTTTGATTTTGCGGCCCCATCTCAAGTGATGCTAAAACTTGTAGTGTTGGCTAGTAAAAAGTCAACAACTGGTGAATGTCTTTAACCATTCATCATGTGATTGAACTATCTACTCAGTTATCTTAGAGTGGCTAGGTAAACCCTAGTCCCAAACTCATTCTATCCCATTGATCTCTCAAAATGTATCGGGTACATTGAATGAAATTTACCCTAAGAGTCACTAAATGCCATAGGGTAGTCATATTTTATAGGGAATATCTTGAAGCTCATTCTAGATATGGATGGAATGTTAAGTGCTACAAGATCATGCTATCGACACCTAAAATAAACTATCTCTTTTTGGACTTTTGATTCCATTTTGATTTTATGGCCTCATCTCGGGTGATGTTGGAACTTATAGTGTTGGCTAGTACAAAGTCACCAATTAGTGAATCTCTTTAACCATTCATTATGTGATCAAACTATTTGATCTTTTATCTCCAAGTGGCTAGGTAAACCCTAGTACCAAGCTTGTTCCATCTTGTTGAGTGCTCGAACATTCTCAGGAACACTGAACAAAATTGACCCTAAGAGTCACTAAATGCCATAGGGAAGTGATCTTTGATGGGGCATATCTCAAGGCTCATATGAGGTATTGATGTAATGTTGGGTGCTACAAGATGGTATTATCAAAACCTATAATAACCTCTCTTTTTTTTCGGAGATTTGATTCTATTTTTATTTTTCAGCCCCATCTTCGGTGATGCTAAAATTTGTAGTGTTGGCTAGTACAAAGTCACCTTTTGGTGAATCTCTCAAACTATTCGTCATGAAATCAAACTATCTACTCTATTAGCTTCAAATTTCAAGGTAACCCTAGTCCTAATCTCATTCCATCCTATTTTCTACTCGAACATTCTTGGGCACGCTAAATGGAATTGACCCTGAGAGTCACTAAATGCCATTGGAAAGGAATATTTGATGGGGCATATCTCAGATCTCGTGAAAGGTATGGATACAATGTAAATTTCTATAGGATTGTATTGTTGAAACCTACAATAACCTCTCCCAATTTTTGGATATATGATTCTATTTTGATTTTACAGCCCCATCTCTAGTGACGCTAAAACTTATAGTTTTGGCCAATATAAAGTTGCCAATTGGTGAATCTATTTAATCATTTGTCATGGGATAAAAATATTTTCTCTATTAGCTCTAAGTAGCTACATAAACACTATTCCCAAGGTCATTCTATCCCATTGACCATTCAAACATTGTTGAGTAGAGTGAACATAATTGACCCTAAGAGACATTAAATGCCATACATTGTTGGAGCATATATTAGAGCTTGTCCAAGGTATTGATGCAATGCTAGGTGATATATAATAATGTTTTCAACACCTATAATAACCTCTCTCTCTTTTTGGAGATTCAATTGCATTTTGATTTTGTATCCCCATCTTAGGTGATGCTGAAACTTATAGTGTTGGCTAGTACAAAGTCATCAATTGGTGAATCTCTCTAACTGTTTATGGTGGGATCAAAATGTATATGTTGTTATCTATGAGAAACTAGGAAAAACCTAGTTCCAAGTTCATTCCACCCTATTTACTACTTGAATTTTCTCAGGAACACTAAATGGAATTGACCCTAAGTGTCACTAAATGCCATAGGACAATGATCTTTGACAAGACATATCTTGGAGCTCGTGAAAGGTATGGATGCAATGCTAGGTTCTATAGGATTGTATTGTGAACACGTACAATAATTCCTCTCTTTTTAGAGATTCAATTCTTTTTGATTTTGCAGCCCCATCTTGAGTGATGTTGAAACTTGTAGTGTTGGCTAGTACAAAGTTACCAATTGGTGAATTTCTCTAACCGTTCATCATGGTGTCAAACCGTCTTCTCCATTAGCTCCATTTGGTTGGGTAAAAGACACTCCCAATCTCATTTTATTGTTTTGACCACTCAAACATTCTTGTGCAAGTTGAACGAAATTGACCCTAAGTGTCACTAAATTCCATAAGGCACTAATCTTGGAGAGGGCATATCTCGGAGCTCATACATGGTATGGATGAAATACCAAGTTCTATAAGATCATGTTGTTGACACCTACAACAACCTTTCTCTCTCTATTTGGAGATTCAATTCTATTTTGATTTTGTGGCCCCATCTTGGGTGATGTTGAAACTTTTAGTGTTGGCTAGTCCAAAGTCACCAACTGGTAAATTTCTCTAACTATTCATCATTGGATCAAACTATCTTCTCTATTAGCCTTGAGTAGGATAAACCCTATTCAAAAGCTTGTTTCATCTTGTTGACTGCTTGAACTTTCTTAGGCATGCTTAATAGAATTGACCCTATGAGTCACTACATGCTATTGGGAAGTGATATTTGATGGGGAATATCTCAGAGCTCGTATGAGGTATGGATGCAATGTTAGGTGCTACATAATCATGTTTTCCACATCTACAATAACCTTTTTTTGAGATTCAATTTTTTTTTGATTTTGTGTCCCCATCTCAGATGATGCTAAAATTTTTAGTGTTGGCTAGTACAAAGTCACCAACTAGTTAATCTCTCTAATTGTTCATCATGGGATCAAACTATCTACACTATTAGATTTGAGTGGCTGGGTAAACCCTAGTTCAATTCTCATCCCACCCTATTGATTGCTTGAACATTTTCATGCACACCAGATGGAATTGACCCTAAGAGTCACTTAATATAATGTTTTGATAGTTGGAAGAATGAAAAAGATACAAGAAGTTGAAGATGACATCCTAGGGGTATAGAATCCATCACCATACAAAGGAGGTCAAAGATAGTGTAGTCAATTCATATTAGAAAATGACACACAAAATATCTGCAAGAAAAGATGCAACCACTATAGCTACATGAGTCATAAGAAGAGCATATATAATGTGATTCCATGAATGAATCTCTCAAGGAGAAGGATAAGTAAGAAATATTGATATAAAATTCTATTAGTAAACTAAAAACTTTATTTTAAGTCTTATCGTGTTGTGAAGATAAAGCATATATACACTCTTGACATGCTTATGATGACACTAAGATTCAAGCTTAGACATTTGCATAATGCAACCAACTCAATATTCAAATTTTAATGTTAAATCATATGACAATAATAGGAATTCAAGTTTCACTATTTTCATTCCAACAAAAACTCCAAATAAGTTACTCATAATCAAAAGTACTCATAACTTGTACAATCTAAATACAAATTAATATCATAGCCTTATTCACATGTCAAAAGATACTACAAAAGCTTATTATAATGATTCCTACCCTTATTTTGGATGAAAATTATATTAAAATGAAATACATGAAATACTTGAAATGGAAAAAAGAAAAATAAATAAGATATATATTATGATAACCAATAATGTCATACAAAAACAAACTGATGCATTAAATTTGCAAATCTAATAATGCCATGCATTATAATGTCATGTATACATCAAATATATGTAAATAAAATCCAAGATATATATCCACTAATGCCTATATGTCTGTCCATCCCTATACTATATCCTTCCTAAGAGGGGAAGGAAATAAATCCCTAGAAGTCCTTGATCATTGCATCGAGGGAGATGATGGGGATGATGGGTCTTCCTCACATGCTCACTCATTTTCTTGTTTAGGATTCTCTCTAACTAGAGATCATACAAAGTATATATAAATCAATAATTATTATATATTGAAATCAAATATATGTACACACAAAATTAATTATTTTCTTACCACCATCTACTCACTTTGTACATCAACCTCAAAGGCTTGTGGACAATTGGGAGCAACAAGGCCCTACAACAATTCACTTAATATAAACACTCAATCATACTTATAAATATCATTTTAAATTTCAATTCTAACTATTATAAATAATAACTAAGGCTATGAAACTCTTTCATACCCTAGTCAATGACTCTAAACTAGCCATCTTGTTAGCATCTCCATGATCGATGGATTGGTTAAGATGAGGACAAGTCTCTGACGTCAACAACTGTAATTCATATAATAAATTTTACATATTTTTTAATAGAATATAATATTATCAAATGAATTAAATTAACATGAAATTCATGTACCTCTATAAAGCTTGTATCATGCCTAGGCTCAGAGTCCGTTGTAAATGTCGATGATCTAATAGAGAACTAATGCACATGGATATTTCTTTTTTGTCAATCCTCTATTTGATTACTTAATACATGTACGTATTAATTGAAATGATTAAATTGATACATACCTATCAACTCGTCAATGGGACATAAAATGGGGCTGGGGAATCTATACTATGGCCATCAAAACTCTTACCCTAAATTTTGAGCAATCTCAAGACATGCTAATTTATTAGTCACTCATTGTACATATGAAATGTGATAAAATTAATTTATCATAATTATAATTTACCTGTGTGTCAATGCCAAATGTCTCACTCAAGAAGTCATCAATGACTAGCCCATCATCCATAGTGTCTCCATGTGACTGCCAAACATGCATAAGGATCCAAATGACATGCACATGTGAGTGTAGTGAAAAGAAGGCTCCTCCTCAACTAATGGAATGGTACAATGAATGAGGGTTTTTTTTCAAAGCATTGATAGTCCCTAGAGTACCACTTTATATATTTTGCTTCACAACATAAGGAATAATGACATGCTCACCTTGTAGCTTGACAACATGTGCCCTAACTAAATTAGGGTCACAATTTGTCCCCAACCTCTCAAATGATGATCCCCCACCTCTATCCTAAGAATCTAAAACCAATTCTCAATTGCAGTGTGTTCAAATGTTTTCCCAAAAATTAGTCCAATTGGATCTACCATTATTTCTTGTGTTATTGGACAAAAGAAAGATTGCAGTGGAGGTAGTGCTTGATTTCTCCCATTATGCTTCTCTCTCTAATTATTGCTTTATTTCTCATTTATAGGCTACTCTACATCAGCCTATCTTAGAAATGCAATTATCTATTGAAGTTCCATGGCCTTTGCTTCACTAGTAGGGAGCTGTGCCTCCTCTTTCTCTTTCTTGAATTCATCAAACTCTTGTTTTAAAGAAACTAGATTCACTAGAATACCCATAGCTCTTGCAATCAACAAAAACATTTCATTTTCATAATCACTATCAATTTGATGATCTTTCACACTGGAATTGATTTTATCATCAATTTCTTCTTCTCTAATTGGTTCCTTGAATTGAGCATTCACCATTTATTTTTGCAAAGAAATTGTCTTCTGCTTGATATCCATGGATATATCCAAGTTTGCAATTGGAATGAGGCTTAGACATTGTCCAATATCATTCATGATATCCTAAATCTATTTGACAAAACTTTAACAATTAATTAGCAAGTAGAACCTACTTTTTGATGAACAAGTGCTTATTAGTTCTTCTGCCAATCTAAGATCTCTTTCTAAATATTGAATTGAAATTCACATTGGGGGTGTTTCTCTCATGTTTTTATCTCTAAGCTCTTTCAAGATGGGCCTAAATTTCTTCAAGTATTTGGCAATTTCAAAAAAACTATCTTTCTCAATTAGGACATCATTTGCAGTTAAAGCCATCTCAACTACCTACACCAAAATCCCTGAAAGTAATTTTGACACAAGAGCCAATACAACATTCCCAACAAAATTCCATTATAACTCTAACCTTGTAAGAGGTTATTTTTATAAGTTTTTGTATGCATTGAACTTTTACCAAGTTAAACCAATACCTAAGCCCTTCTTCTAGACCTACTCAAGACTAGAGTGGTGGTGAATGACTTCCATAGCTTTCCCACTTCGCCTTCCAATACCAAATCTATCTTCAAGTATCCTCAAGTGTTAAAAAATAAAACCAAATATTCTCCACACCTCATTCCATTGCACCCTCTAGGATCTTGGATGCTACTACACCTCTTTGTACTCTTTTCCATCATTTCACCAAGTTTCAAAACCATTTGATAGGTTGTGGGCTTCCTTCTAAGCCAAAACTGAAGTTTCTCTAGGAGGCCTAATAGGGACTCTCTCCTAGTAGTCCTTTCTAACCAGATTATTCACCAAACCCCAAAAACTTCCAAAAAACTCACCAAAAAAATTACAAAATCTATAATGGTATACGAAAACCTAACAAATGTCACAAGATGGGTTCTTCGTTGACTCTCCTTACCCCTTAACTCTCAAGCACTAGTTTGAGACTAATTAAGGCTAATACCACTATTTGAGTTAATAGACCTTAAAATCTAAAATCCACACCAGAAATACCTCCATCAACACTTAGGTCATCCTTCCACATTATCATCTACCAAACCTCAAGCACCCATGGCCTTTCTTATGCCTTCTAGAGCATGATTTATGATTGTCTACATAATAAGGACATGAAGATGCTTAGCTCAAATGCTACTAGAATACTCCGAGCAGGTGGGTGATGGTAAAATTAAAAGAAAAATAAAAGGGTTTTCCACTGAGGGGATTAGGAAGGAGATTCCATTTCAGTTAAACCCTAAGCATAGATTAGGGTAACCAAAAGGTACAAATAAATATCAAATCTACTTCAAGATAATCCTATTCTTGAACAACTTTAGTACAATCACCAGGAAGTAAAAAAAACAACTTTCAACAATTAAAACATGTACCTATTGTAACTCTGCAAGGAAATCTCAAAATAATACTTGCTGTCTACACTTATTTTCCACCAAAAATTGCTTTATTGATTCAAATTCCATACATCAAAACACCAAAAAGCTTCCTAGGTTGAGAAGCATTCAATTTATAGGCCAAGCCTCTTGACCTTACATATTCACCTCTACTTGTTCAATCAAAACTATGACTATTGACCTTCCAAATTTGCAAGAAAAGTTGCATGACAACTTTTTGACAATTTCAACAACTTTTCAATATTTCCAAAAAAATGACCTCAAATGCATACCAAAACTTGATAGATCATGCAAGAATTCTAAAAAACATAAAATTGAAGATTTTTGGTCAACTCATAGTGCTAACCAACATTGACTAACCTACAACCTACCCATAGGCCTTATTACAACATCCAAGAAATTTTCCTAAAATGCATTCTAAGATGCTTGAGATTGACTTATTTCCATGTGTCAACTTGGACATCTGTTAATCACGTAATCTATCCAAAATTTGATGTTTGACCATCTTGTTTAGGAGCTTGGGCCCTTGCACCACTAGCCCACTTTGGCTTTTTGTACATCGAACATATAAGAATTCTATTTTTTTGGAAGATTTAACAATTTTGAGTTTTTTGAAACCTTGTCCAACTCTTCTAACGTTTGGACTTGGAACCTTCTAGTTTTTTCATATTGTCATTCTCTCTCTTTTGGTACTTATTAAATTAAACAATTCACAATGGAAATTCAAAACTATAAGTGTGCGTTTGTCCTTGGTTCCTTGCCAATTTCCTTAACAATAAATCTTTAACCACAAATAATGAAATTTTATGTTTTAAAATTACCAATAATTGGTTAGCTCTCATCACTATATCATCCTAAAAGTAAATATAACTAAAAAATACTAAAGAGCCAACTTTCTCATAAAATCTAGGGGCACTCTAGGGTTAGCTTTAGTTATATCTTAAACTTGTATAATCAATTCATCTAAAATTCTTAATTATTTCAAGGTATAGAGTTGTATTTATTAATATATATATATTTTTCTTAATTTTCAACAAAAAAAAAAAGCTTAGAGTGATACGAATGTAGGATTTAGTGAGAAGCAACATTGGTGAATCTTTGAAATTTGATCTCAACATGGAGAGGTATTGTTTCAATAACTATCTTGAGAATTTATCATAGATGTGAACAAGAGTAAGAATCAAAAAGTTCAGATTGTGTAGTAGTACTTGAGGAGCTAAGAGATAAAACACTTTGATTATAAAGTTGGACTAACATGTTCTCCTCGAGTGAGCTCAAGTACTCCTTGTGGGCATAATGATTCATAGAAGACCAGTATGTTATAATGACATCTCCTGTGTACCATGCTAACTATAGACTTACTGCAGATGAACAATTAAATATCAAGGTGATGATGTTGGTGATTAAATATTGTATAACAAGCATTGTGTAATGTATAATTAATAAAGAGCATTGTAAGTGGAAAATTTTTCCTTGATTATAATATGGGTGAATTTGAGTGAGGTGACCAAATTTTTCTTTCAAAACCATATGTGTAAATATAAAGATTAAATACATGTCCAATATTTTTGTAGATATACACATCAATTAGACCAAATTTTTCTTTCAAAACCATATGTGCAGACATAAACATTAAGTAAAACATGTCCCAATATTTTTGCATATATACACATTAATTATGCCAATTTTTTCTTTCAAAACCATACGTGTAGATATAAACATTAAGTACAACATGTCCAATATTTTTGTAATAGGCTAGATTGATAAACTATTTGCAATGCCATTAATATAATGATATAATATCCATGTTTTTGTATGTTATTGATTGTTCATGCCCTAAATATGGGTCGTTGCTACAATTGTGCATGTATTAAAACTATATCCTCATATGTATCCACAACTTCAATACATTAACCATGTCTTAGATGTGCTACAACTATGCTTGCATTAAAATTACATGTCTTAGATGTTCCCACTATCTTTGGGATAGGTGGATGTCCTAACAGATTCTTGTGATTTTCAAAGATTTTGGAGGATGGCTAGAGAACCAAGCTCCCTTGCTGTCCCACTGTATGTGAAATTCCATTGGGGTATGGGATGGGGGTTTGAGGGCCAGGAATGTGTCTATAGAACACATAGACCTTTTAGTGTGTTTGAGAAAAAAGAAAAGTTGCTACTATAAGTGATTTACAACCTAAACGTACAAATACTTCATCTTTCTTGAGTTTTATGTTTCTTGCATTTCCTTTTGATGTTTAAGTTTGGGTTTATTAGGTAGCTTTTGTAGAAAAAATGATTTTTCCTACATAGAATTTTCAACTTTTTTATTAGGGTCTAGTATTACACACATTCTAACCTATTGTATTGTTCCCTTGTGATTGTATATGTGTCTCTATGTGTACAAATATGTGTACTAGATACATTCTTTCATTATCTCTATTTTTTCCTTCTTGTTTTTGTTGTTTGCACTTTAGTAAAACTTGTGTGGAATATAATATGCAATCTTCTAATTTTGAATCATAATTTACTTTCACATATAAATTTGGAATTCTGCCTATCATATATTAGTTTGGCCTTTCATGTAAGACATTCCTACAAATAGATTCCTTCATAATGTGCTCAAATGTTGTGGAATTCTTGAATGTTATGTAATGGCTCTATATTTAGGTGTTGCTAAAGGTAATGGAATTTTCCTTTTGTTAACATTGATTTAATTCATGTTATGTGCAAATTGCAGATTGCTTGTGTTATTTTAAAAAAATCAACTACTATAGAAGTATACATAAATTTTCAATCTATTACTAGGTAAAATAGAATAGTAAATAGTTTTATTCTTCAAGAATTCATTAACTTTCTAAAAAAAATTCTAAATTTTTTATAGTAAAAATAACACTACCTAGGAACTTATGATATGATATAAATTGAGACTCATTGATTCACCTATACCATATTCATTCTCAAATATTATTTCCATCAATTACCTAATAAAACTTTCAAAATCCATAAATTTTTGCATCACCATTGATCATCATCAATCTCATAAGGGTATGAAATATCATACAAATATTACTTGCAATCGTCTAAAAGAAATGAAATTAAGTATTTGACTCAATATTTCTGAAATTATGTAAATTGCATATTTATAATTAAATATCTAAATCCTAGAAATTTTTGGAAAATCTTGTGTGGATTCGTACATGAGTTGTGCCTTGAACATGATTTTTTTGTTTGCTAACCAAAGTTTGGAAAACCATTGACAATTTTCTTCCAATTATAGTGTATCTAGTTAAAATCTGCACCAATTTGACATTTTCTCGTGCACTTTTTAGGCACCGGCTACATTGTAACTTATTTGCACCATCATAAGTAGTGACAATTTCTTCCCTTCCTTCCCTATTGGATTTCATGCCCTTCCCTCTATATACATCACTACCTAACTGTATGCTATTCTATTTGAATAACAAACACAACAAGTTTTGTTATTCTACTCACTGTTAATTTTGAATATATTATGTATTAAATAATTCACAAAAATGCTTTTGATTAAAAAAAAATAATCTATTAATGTTAAAGATAGTTATTTAATATTTAAAATAGATATTGAATACGGTTTTATGTTTAATTAAAATTGTCATAAATGATGAAAAAATATTATGGTTCTTTGTGAAAAATTATAGTTTTGTAATATCTTTATCAATTTACATATTGAGTAGATAAAATTTTGACATAATTTTACAAGTTAATTTTATTTTTCTAATATAATAGGTATTTAAAATATTATAAATATAAATAAATAAATAAATAAATAAATAAATAAATAAATATATATATATATTAACAACATAATTTTAAAATTATATATTATTAAATTCAAGTTTTAATATTATATAAAGTGAACTAAAGTGAGAAATAAAAACTTCTTATAAATTTTTTAATTTAAACTAAATAATTTTTAAAGAGTCTATTTTTCATTTTACTTCTTATCCTTCCTCTTTCCCTTTGATTGTAAAAATACATGATAACAAAGTAACTTATTATTAACAAAACAAAATTTAAGTGAAAGAAATCATAGCAATATCAATTTAAAATTATCTTCTTATATTTTTTAAATTGATAATTTTAAATTGATAATTTTTAAATAAATTTTTTATTTTTAAAATTTAAAATTTACTTAAAATATTTTTCATTTTAAGTCCGGCTTTGGCCATGTAAACTCTTTCCCAGGTGATCTTGTATCCTCCAGCCCCTTTTTTGTGAATTGTATTCTTAGTATATTTTATTAATAGAAAAAGACTATTCATCAAATATATATATATATATATATATATATATATATATATTTTTTTTTTTTTCATTTTTAATTGAATTAGATTTATATAATTATTTATATACCTTTTATTATTCAATGAAATTTAAAATAGTAGTTATTTATCTAATTTCTTTAATATTTTATACCATATAATGAAAACATTGTATTCTAATAAAAATATATTTATAAAACTATTTTTCTAAAATATAATGTTACTATTAATACTTTATTACGTCAATAGACTTAGAATTTAATCTTTATCAAAATTTTTGAGAAATTTTATAAGACCATATCGGTTTCTAAATTTTAGTATTGGTTTTCTAATGTGCACTTAAAACCTTATTTTTAGAAAATTATAAAAATGAAAACACACACATACATGTTACTTTTCATTTATTATTACTTTTTGGTTTTTTTTCTTTGTCTCTTTAGTTTTTATTTTTGACTATTCACTTTTTTATGTTCCTACATTATTGGCCTACTTGCTCGTTTTCATTTTTTTTAATTGCAATTTCTTTTTATTTATTTATTTATATATATTTTTTCTAGTTATTTCTTTAACATTTTGATTCATTGTTATTTGATATTTTTCTTTTCTTTAATTTAAATTTAAACATATTTTCTTTAATTAGTTTTCTTTTAGTTAACTTTTATTATCCTCTATAACTACCCTTCTTTTAGATCTTTCTTGGTTGCTTCTTCTTGTTTTTAATTGGTGGGTTCTCTCTATCTAGCTTTGTGTGAGTAAGTCTTGCAATCTCTCCTCTTGGTCCTCGTGCTCCGACCCCACCACCCTATCCCCTTCTCTCCTTCTATTTATATCTCTAAGTTTTTTCCATTTTGCTACTTATTTTTTTATGTTCTTGCACTCCTTCATTCTAACGATGGATCATTGTGTGTGATCCAAAACATTTATGATAAAAATTTAGACACAATCAAATTCTAGAAAAACTCTTATGTAATTGTAATTTGTGTCATTTTTTTTTTTTTTCTAAAAATGTTATAAGAATAGAAACTCTATTAAAATAAAATTTTAGTCATTTTATCTAATTTGTGTTCTATTTTAAAAATATTTTCACTTTTAGAATATTGAATGAATTAAATATTCAAATTTTGAAGTTATATTTTAATTAAAGATTATATGAATGAATATAATATATGTTCAATTTTTTAATAAATTTTTTTATGCAGTACAAAAATTATGTTGTCATTCTTTATTAGCACTTGCTAGTAGGCTAAGTACTATTTTGACATTTTTTGGATTTCACGTGTTAACTAGTGATTAACATTTTTTCATTTTGACCATTAAAATTAATCATTTAAAATTTTTTAATAAAATTATTGCATTGTTTATAGCATAGATGCAAGATTTTTAACTTTGTAATTTTTACAAAATATTTTAATATGATTTGATTGGATGAATCCATTTCACTCTTATATGGGCACGATTTCATGAATTTTAAAACATAATACTTTTTGAAAGAGATATTTTTTTATTAATCATAATATGATCTATTAATATTTAATACTTTTAAATGTGCTAAATTAGCTTAAATTTTGATCATTTTTTTTTAGAAATAATTAAATTGTGATTCAATTACAAATTCTAAATCAATAATATATATTTTTATATTATACAATATTTTAATAAATATTATTATATTTTATTATTAGAAAAATATTATTATTTTTATATTATAATTTTTTATAATATAATAGTAATATATATGTAATAGAAAATATATATCAATAAATATATTCACAAATAAAATTCAAATTCAAATTCAAATTAATAATATTTTATAATTAACAATTGATAATTATTTATATAATTATAATAAAAAATTATTGATTAATATAATTATAAAAATATAACTATATAATAATTTTTATTACTTTAAATATTTTATATAATATAATATATTTTTTTTGATGGAGGTCATCCACAAACAAGTTTTAGGTCTCTGATATGGGCCCATGTGTGCCTAAAACCTCTTTAGCTAAGAGCCAAGGACTAAGGAGCATTCATGCTGCCAAATTTGCCTAGAGCATGATCTCGACTTCATCCCTTATGATGTCTTCATACCTTGCACTAAGCAAGACTTGATCCCTGGTGGGCTCTTTCTGAGGCATTCAACTTCACCTATAGACCAAGGGCCCATTGACTAATATAATAAATTTAGTAAATTAAAATTAAGTTTATATGGAATGTAATAAGCCACTGTTTTAATATGTCATATTAACAAATTAAGAATCTATTTTTGTGAACAATTTTATAACTATTTATGGCTCACTTGTCTTAAAAAATGATAATAGAAAGCATAAAATCAATCTTTTTATCCTTTCAATTTGTAAATTAGAAATGACCATGGAAGAATACATTGTTTGCATGTTGTCATATATATATATATATATATATATATATATATATATATATATATTAATAATCAATGTTTTTATCTTTCCAATTTGTAAACTGTGATTGGAGAAGGCAAACACATTGTTTGGATATTATTATGAAAGCCCTTAGTTTGAAATGATTTCTTATTAGTATAGTGTAGAATGTGTTATTGATTGGATTATTATTTGAGCCTATTTGGTTCCTTAATTTTGTTACATCA